>ARYC01017346.1:0-127829 GCA_000711775.1 Oxytricha trifallax
AAGCAAGATCTAATGCTTGTCTGATCTGTGTCGCTCTTTCAAATCTAAGATTGACACTTCAAACATGGATGGCCATTTGAATACAAAAATTATGTTGAACTTTGTGATGGCTATTTTCATAGTAAAATAAGAATATTTACTAAAGAAATGTGTGTGAGTTTTCAAAAGTCATTTCGCAAAGTCAAATCCCTGGAAGCAAAATCTAATGCTTGTCTGATCTGTGTCGCTCTTTCAAATCTAAGATTCACACTTCAAACATGAATGGCCATTTGAAATACAAAAACTATGTTGAACTTTGTGATGGCTATTTTCAAAGTAAAAAAAGAATATTTACTAAAGAAATGTGTGTGAGTTTTCAAAAGTCATTTCACAAAGTCAAATCCCTGGAAGCAAGATCTAATGCTTGTCTGATCTCTGTCGCTCTTTCAAATCTAAGATTGACACTTCAAACATGGATGGCCATTTGAAATACAAAAACTATGTTGAACTTTGTGATGGCTATTTTTCATAGTAAAATAAGAATATTTACTAGAAATGTGTGAGAGATTTCAAAAGTCATTTCACAAAGTCAAATCCCTGGAAGCAAGATCTAATGCTTGTCTGATCTCTGTCGCTCTTTCAAATCTAAGATTGACACTTCAAACATGGATGGCCATTTGAAATACAAAAACTATGTTGAACTATGTGATGGCTATTTTTCATAGTAAAATAAGAATATTTACTAAAGAAATGTGTGTGAGATTTCAAAAGTCATTTCACAAAGTCAAATCCCTGGAAGCAAGATCTAATGCTTATCTGATCTCTGTAACTCTTCCAAATCTAAGATTGACACTTCAAACATGGATGGCCATTTGAAATACAAAAACTATGTTGAACTTTGTGATGGCTATTTTTCATAGTAAAATAAGAATATTTACTAAAGAAATGTGTGTGAGTTTTCAAAAATCAATTCACAAAGTCAAATACCTGGAAGCAAGATCTAATGCTTGTCTGATCTGTATCGCTCTTTCAAATCTAAGATTGACACTTCAAACATGGATGGCCATTTGAAATAAAAAAACTATGTTGAACTTTGTAATGGCTATTTTTCATACTAAAATAAGAATATTAACTAAAGAAATGTGTGTGAGTTTTAAAAAGTAATTTCACAAAGTCAAATACCTGGAAGCAAGATCTAATGCTTGTCTGATCTGTGTCGCTCTTTCAAATCTAAGATTCACACTTAAAGAAATGTGTGTGAGTTTTCAAAAATCATATCACAAAGTCAAATCACTGGAAGCAAGATCTAATGCTTGTCTGATCTGTATCGCTCTTTCAAATCTAAGATTGACACTTCAAACATGGATGGCCACTTGAAATACAAAAACTATGTTGAACTTTGTGATGGCTATTTTTCATAGTAAAATAAGAATATTTACTAAAGAAATGTGTGTGAGATTTCAAAAGTCATTTCACAAAGTCAAACCCCTGGAAGCAAGATCTAATGCTTGTCTGATCTCTGTCGCTCTTCCAAATCTAAGATTGACACTTCAAACATGGATGGCCATTTGAAATACAAAAACTATGTTGAACTTTGTGATGGCTATTTTTCATAGTAAAATAAATATTTACTAAAGAAATGTGTGTGAGTTTTCAAAAGTCATTTCACAAAGTCAAATCCCTGGAAGCAAGATCTAATGCTTGTCTGATCTGTGTCGCTCTTTCAAATCTAAGATTGACACTTCAAACATGGATGGCCATTTGAAATACAAAAACTAAGTTGAACTTTGTGATGGCTATTTTCCATAGTAAAATAAGAATATTTACTAAAGAAATGAGTGTGAGTTTCCAAAAGTCATTTCACAAAGTCAAATCCCTGGAAGCAAGATCTAATGATTGTCTGATCTGTGTCGCTCTTTCAAATCTAAGATTGACACTTCAAACATGATGGCCATTTGAAATACAAAAACTATGTTGAACTTTGTGATGGCTATTTTTCATAGTAAAATAAGAATATTTACTAAAGAAATGTGTGTGAGATTCCAAAAGTCATTTCACAAAGTCAAATCCCTGGAAGCAAGATCTAATGCTTGTCTGATCTCTGTCGCTCTTTCAAATCTAAGATTGAAACTTCAAACATGGATGGCCATTTGAAATACAAAAACTATGTTGAACTTTGTGATGGCTATTTTTCATAGTAAAATAAGAATATTTACTAAAGAAATGTGTGAGAGATTTCAAAAGAAATTTCACAAGTCAAATCCCTGGAAGCAAGATCTATGCTTGTCTGATCTCTGCCGCTCGTTCAATTAGATTACACTTCAAAAATATGTGTGAGTATTCAAAAGTCATTTCACAAAGTCAAATCCCTGGAAGCAAAATCTAATGCTTGACTGATCTGTGTCGCTCTTTAAAATATAAGATTGCAATTCAAACATGGATAGCCATTTGAAATACAAAAACTATGTTGAACTTTGTGATAGCTATTTTTCAGAGTAAAATAAGAATATTTACTAAAGAAATGTGTGTGAGTTTTCAAAAGTCATTTCACAAAGTCAAATACCTGGAAGCAAGATCTAATGCTTATCTGATCTGTCTCGCTCTTCAAATCAAAGATTGACACTTCAAACATGGATGACCATTTGAAATACAAAAACTATGTTGAACTTTGTGATGGCTATTTTCATAGTAAAATAAGAATATTTACTAAAGAAATGTGTGTGAATATTCAAAAGTCATTTCACAAAGTCAAATCCCTAGAAGCAAGTCTAATGCTTGTCTGATCTGTCTCGTCTTTCAAATCTAAGATTGACACTTCAAACATGGATGGCCATTTGAAATACAAAAACTATGTTGAACTTTGTGATGGCAATTTTTCATAGTAAAATAAGAATATTTACTAAAGAAATGTGTGTGAGTTTTCAAAAGTCATTTCACAAAGTCAAATCCCTGGAAGCAAGTCTAATGCTTGTCTGATCTGTGTCGCTCTTTCAAATCTAAGATTGACACTTCAAACATGGATGGCCATTTGAAATACAAAAACTATTGAACTTTGTGATGGCTATTTTCATAGTAAAATAAGAATATGTACTAAAGAAATGTGTGTGAGATTTCAAAAGTCATTTCACAAAGTCAAATCCCTAGAAGCAAGATCTAATGCTTGTCTGATCTCTGTCGCTCTTTCAAATCTAAGATTGACACTTCAAACATGGAAGGCCATTTGAAAAACAAAACTATGTTGAACTTTGTGATGGCTATTTTTAATAGTAAAATAAGAATATTTACTAAAGAAATGTGTGTGAGTTTTCAAAAGTCATATCACAAAGTCAAATCCCTGGAAGCAAGATCTATCTTCCTATCTGTGCTCTTTCAATCAAGATTGAACTTAAAAAGTTGAGTTTTCAAAAGTCATTTCACAAAGTCAAATCCCTGGAAGCAAGATATAATGCTGTCTGATCTGTGTCGCTCTTTCAAATCTAAGATTGAAACTTCAAACATGGATGGCCATTTAAAATACAAAAAGTATGTTAAACTTTGTGATGGCTATTTTTCATAGTAAAATAAGAATAATTACTAAAGAAATGTGTGAGTTTTCAAAAGTCATTTCACAAAGTCAAATCCCTGGAAGCAAAATCTAATGCTTGTCTAATCAGTGTCGCTCTTTCAAATCTAAGATTGAAAATTCAAACATGGATAGCCATTTGAAATACAAAAACTATGTTGAACTTTATGATGGCTATTTTTCAGAGTAAAATAAGAATAATTACTAAAGAAATGTGTGTGAGTTTTCAAAAGTCATTTCACAAAGTCAAATCCCTGGAAGCAAGATCTAATGCTTGTCTGATCTGTGTCGCTCTTTCAAATCTAAGATTGACACTTCAAACATGGATGGCCATTAGAAATACAAAAACTAAGGTCAACTTTGTGATGGCTATTTTCCAGAGGAAAATAAGAATATTTACTAAAGAAATGTGTGTGAGTTATAGAAGTCATTTCACAAAGTCAAATCCCTGGAAGCAAGATCTAATGCTTGGATGATCTGTATCGCTCTTTCAAATCTAAGATTGACACTTCAAACATGGATGGCCATTTGAAATACAAAAACTATGTTGAACTTTGTGATGGCAATTTTTCATAGTAAAATAAGAATATTTACTAAAGAAATGTGTGTGAGTTTTAAAAAGTAATTTCACAAAGTCAAATCCCTGGAAGCAAGATCTAATGCTTGTCTGATCTGTGTCGCTCTTTCAAATCTAAGATTGACACTTCAAACATGATGGCCATTTGAAATACAAAAACTATGTTGAACTTTGTGATGGCTATTTTTCATAGTAAAATAAGAATATTTATAAAGAAATGTGTGTGAGATTTAAAAAGTCATTTCACAAAGTCAAATCCCTGGAAGCAAGATCTAATGCTTGTCTGATCTCTCTCGCTCTTTCAAATCAAAGATTGACACTTCAAACATGGATGGCCATTTGAAATACAAAAACTATGGTGAACTTTGTGATGGCAATTTTTCATAGTAAAATAAGAATATTTACTAAAGAAATGTGTGCAAGTTTTCAAAAGTCAAATCCATGGAAGCAAGATCAAATGCTTGTCTGATCTGTGTCGCTCTTTCAAATCTAAGATTGACACTTCAAACATGGATGGCCATTTGAAATACAAAAACATGTTGAACTTTGTGATGGCTATTTTTCATAGTAAAATAAGAATATTTACAAAAGAAATGTGTGCGAATTTCAAAAGTCATTTCACAAAGTAAAATCCCTCGAAGCAAGATCTAATGATTGTCTGATCTGTGTCGCTCTTTCAAATCTAAGATTGACACTTCAAACATGGATGGCCATTTGAAATACAAAAAGTATGTTGAACTTTGTGATGGCTATTTTTCATAGTAAAATAAGAATATTTACTAAAGAAATGTGTGTGAGTTTTCAAAAGTCATTTCACAAAGTCAAATCCCTGGAAGCAAGATCTTATCCTTGGTTTTGTTTATATTTGCGGCATTTTAATTACCTATTAAATCAATCTAGTTTTAATTTTTAAATCCTAGTTTTAATATTAACATTTAGGTTAACCTTTTTTTTAATTTATTTATATAGATTATTTTAGGATTTTTTATTTTAATTTTATCGTAAATCTTCATTAGAAATATTTTTTTTGCTCCTTAAAATTTCTTATTGAACTGGGAAATATATTAGATTTTCTTTTTTATGAAATAACCCACTTTGAATATTATTTATTGATACAAAGCTGTAATTTTCTCAACAAAAACCTCTTTAAAATATTTTCATTTTTCAATTTTTTCTGATCACTTAATATATATTTTTATCGGTTATTTTTTATTATCAAATTTTTTTCCTTTTTCATACTTTTAAATATTAAATGATTTAAACAGGTATTTGTTTTATTTTTAACTTAAAGCCATATCCAATCTGATTATCAATTTGAAACTCTTAAATTATTTCTCTCAAAACTAAGAAAATTTAACATTTTAAGCATAATTAAATATCGTATATTGTTTCTTTTCCTTAAATTCTCTAAATATAAAAATTAAGCATTGATTATAGTAATTCATTTTGTTCCATTGAGAAAATTCAAAGTACTACTTAAGTTATATATTAGTTAATTGTTTTTTTATATTATGAAGATCTTTGAACTTTTTATTTTAATTCTTTTTTAATATTTATTATATAGAATTGATCTTAATAAATTTCATCATTTAAAAATAAACACTTTAATTGTTATATTAGACAAATGAATTAGCTGTTTAAAAGTAAACACATTGATAGAGTTATTAATTCTAAATTTTTCAATTAATGATGTTTATCTATTAACTTCCTCGAATTTGTTAAGTAATTGTCAATAATTTCTCAGTCTACTTATATTTTAAAGAAATAAATTCAAAAACTGATGATAGTTATTTTTGAACAGTTTTAGATTTCTATGTAGTTTATCATAGGATCTCTATTGCTTAAAAATATGTGAAATTTGTTGTGAATTGCAAACAATTATAAAGAAAAAGAAATAATGAATTCTATTATCTAAAGATATAAGGCTATTTATGATATGTATGAAAATAGAAAATTCAAAAGTTTTACTTTGAATTTAAAGAGCACTACTTTTCTATTTGTATCTTAAGTTAAGATAGCAAATATGATTCCTTAGAATGTATATTATAATTGTAGAAGTATTTTATATTTAACAAGATAGAATTAGAAATTAAATATAGGAAAATATAGATGCTTTTTCTTAAAAGAAGTGAGAAAATTTCTTACATTTTAAATACTTTATCTGCAATAACTTTCTTAGATAAAATTTGATCAAAGAGCATCAATGTAATAACAGAATTCTTTTAAATTATTATATTTTTTAATAAAAATTAATTTAAATGGATTCTTTTTTTTGTATACGGTATATAATTATTTTATGCTTAAAGTTCCTAATCTTAGTTTTTGAAGTAGTATTTTCATAGAAATTTATTTATAATTTTTTAAAAAACTCACGATTAATTACCTTATTTTTTTAGATTCTTAAAGAATATACAATATTCTTTCTTTAATTTATTTTTTATGTAGCAATTCATAAAGAAGAAGATTAATTCGATAATTATATTTGTTTAGAGATATTTATTTCTATGATAAGATGAGAAACTTATACATCTATAACAATGACAATAATATAGTTCACCAAATAAATAATAATTACACTAATCATTTCTTGTGATTGTTATATAAAATATTAGGAATTAATCAGATATTGAAGTCTTCCATTAGTTGCATGTTTTATCACAGCAATAATTTTAAAGCGTGATTTCCTTCATAAAAAATTATACCTTAGTAGTTAAAATGAGAATATCTGAAATAATAATGAGATGCTAAGAAATTAATAAAAATAGTAAGTAAGTATAATAACAGAGATATTGATTTTGCAAATAGATCAAAAGATGAATAGATTTATTAAAACATCTTTGTCTTTAATTACGTTTAAAATAAAAGTAATTAAACTGTATACACTTATAATAAAAATTACTTTAGAAATAATTAATAACACCGACCCTTGCCCCTTATATAATTGCCATAATTAAGAATACCATTAATCATTTAATATAAAATTTTTGGATTTTAAATTATATGATATTTTATTTTTTAATTAAAATAAAATTAATTTAAGTTACAAATTTATAAATAAAGATTTCGATAAAATAAAATGGAAAATACACAGCTAGACACTGCAAATCCAGCAAAATATGTGCGATTATTGAATATGGATACTCATGTGGAAGGGGGTAGTTTTATAAGAGTGATTGAATCAACTGAAAAAATTTAAAAGGTTGACAGTTACAAATCTCATAAATTTTTATTATGAAAAAATGGAATTACTTATTAAGTTACAAAACAAAATTAATGATTAAAAATAATTAAGTGTATTTTAAAAAATAATATTCATATTCTTAGTTAATGATTAATTTAAAATACTTGTTTTAAATACATATTTTGTATTTAGTGTTGACTAACCTATTACAAGACCAGCGATGACATCGATATACTACATGTTGGAGGGAGAGTAAAAATCAGCATTCCATATTTTGAAGTCAGATGAGATTTGGCATTACTACGATGGGGACTCAAGTGTCAACATTTATGAAATAGATTTACATGGAGTACTCACAACTACTCTGCTTGGAAGTCCAGTTAGATATCAAGGGGCGGTGTTTTAACACAATTAACCACCAAAGATTCTAAAATGCAATTTGTTTTAATTTATTTATTTAATTTAGAAGCAATATTCAATGATAATGAGAAATAAATATGCATTGTTTTTCGGAATATAAGCTTTTAAACATTTGAATACCCATTTGAGATTTAGCAATATATGTATACTTTTTTTCAAAAGATTAAGTGTTTTCAATAATTTAATATTTTTATTATTTCACCTAAATAATTTTGCATATTATTTGAGAAGTATTTATAATGATTAGAAGTTAAAATCTAGTATTTAAATATTTTTTACTTAATTAATATAGTAGAACAAATATCTTTTTTATTTTATATAATTAGTTATTTATCATTTTGATATTTTAATAATAGATTAATCTAATTTAGAATAATATTAAGAAAATTAGTTATATAAGAAGAAAACTCTAAAAAACATGCAGCATATAATTAAAAAAATGTCTAATTTATCTAAGGGATATTAATAAACAAAACTTCTGCCTCTTAAAGTTTTATATTCAATAATTTAAATAAAGTTATAATTAAAATTATATTTTTATTTATATTAGCCATTTAGTTTCAATAAAACTACAATCAAATTATAAAATAATTTCAATCAATAAATTGAGGGTTTAATGTTTATGAAAAAATATTATTTATCACATTATGAAATAAAGAGTAACAAAATTGCACATATAGGATAAATATACATTTATTTAATGTTAAGAGAGGTTAATGGTTTGCAGCAGAACTATCTAATAAAAATGGCTTTGCATTAATTTATAAATTAAATAAAATTGAAATATTATCATATAAATTTGTATAATTATTGAGATTAATGGGGTGTACTGTTGCTCCTGGCTTTGAATATGAAGACTATGCTCTTGCAGATACAAGTTTGTTAGATGTATATCCTCACCACAAAGAACTCATAAAAAGATTACTGATTAAATAATGAAAAGGAAAAAGTCAACTGATAATTCTTTTTAGCAATCGTATTAAAGTTATATAAAATTATAGATACATTTCCTTAATACTTAATTTCAATCTTGGGGGAAGCATAATTATTTAAGGGATAGTTTATGAAGCATATAAGAAATACAATAAAATTTAGTGTTTATTGATATTAAAGATTATTAAGTAAGAATAAATTATAATAAATTTTAGATAAAATATGTTCAAAATTAACAAATAATATATATGAATAAAGTTGAATGCAATGGAAAAAAATTAATGATTAATATCAATAATCCTTCTTATTAATAAATGTTTAAGTGTTAGAGCCAATTAAAAATGTCGAAATAAAATAAATTTTAGAAAAAAAATTTTGGGCAGGAAACTACAATTCCTCTATCTTAAAAATAATTTAAAATGAAATTACGAAAATTTAAAACTATCAGGAATTATAATATCAAAGTCAAATGCTTGAAAAGAAAACATAAACTTCAGAGTACTATAAGAAACTATATGATTTGAAATCTTTAGTAGAGGAAGGCGGGAGTTATAGTTTAGTGATTAAATCAAACGATGAAGTTATTAGGGGGGAAGTTTCCTGCACTGGCTTATGATAAAAGAAAAATTTTAGGGAAGTTTCCTGTACTTTTTATTTTTATTATATAAATCTTTAAAAAACTGTAAACCAACTTCCGGACTAATTTCATAGTTATAAATATACTTAATTTATTAATCAATTTGTCAATATCTCTATTAGCATGTATTTTTAGAACCACCAAGTACGATCTCGTTTCTTCTAAATATCAGTCATCTTACAACTCTTAGGCATGTAAGACTGGAATTGATCCACTATATTTATAAATATTTCTTATGTAATTGATATGATTCCAAGTGTTCTCAGTTCTAATTATTGTTATCTAAACTCAAGGTACTGCGCTTACTGTCATACCTCAATATCCTCTTAATATTTAATGGGTCATAAAAATATACAATTTTTGAATTTATGTAAAATTTATTAAATTTTACATAATATAAATAAAGTACAGGAAACTTCCTCGAGTAGAGGAAACTCCCCCCCCCTTATTAGATCTTAGTTAAAAGAAAATGACTTAACAAGACCAGCGATGACATCGATATACTACATGTTGGAGGGAAAGTAAACATCAGCATTCCATATTTTGAAGTCAGATGAGATTTGGCATTACTACGATGGGGACTCAAGTGTCAACATTTATGAAATAGATTTACATGGAGTACTCACAACTACTCTGCTTGGAAGTCCAGTTAGATATCAAGGGGCGGTGTTTTAAAATTTAGTTTAAAGAGGAAATTATTTTGCTGCTGAACTCAATAATATTTATGGATTCGCTCTAATGGGGTGTACATTTGCTCCAGGATTCTCAAATGAAGATTTTTCTATTGCTTAAGCAGATTTGATATTAAGGTATCCTTAGCACAAAGAATTAATTGCTCGATTATTTTCCAAAGATTTATTATGATTATTAATTAAATAATTTTTTTAAATTCAGTATTACTAGTTAAAAATTCTCTAGTCATGATTCTTAAATCTAAAATATATCATAAATACTCATTAGAATATGTTTTCGACATTCTTAATCTTTTGTTTCATTTGCTACTGATCAATCCAAACATTTTTGTTTTGTTATTTCTTTACCTTCTGTATCTCTAGATATTCTTGCTGCTCTTCTTGATAATTTTTAGTAAGTACCTCTACCGCCATTTTGTCATTTTCTTTCTCAATTTTGTCTAGGAATTCTTTATGCTTCTTCTTGAGTGATATTGTTTCCTCAAGATGTTTCTTAGTTTAATCCTTTTTGTCTCTATGTAGATCATCTAGAACATTGACGATTTACTGGGTCTACTCTGGTCCATAGCTTGTTTTAGCTTCTTATTTCTCATAATTATGCTCAAACTGCTAGAACATCTTTTTGTGCTCCATCTAAGCATGCAGAAAACTTTTTGTGTTTTTCTAGTCTTACACTTTCTTATAATGCTCTAGTTCAATTTACTTTTAGTCTTTCTCAACTGCACTCTGGAAATGCTCTGCTTATTTTCTTTTAAAGTCTTCTTACTGTCGTAGCTGCTCTTCGAATCTAAGCCAGGCTTAGTTCATATTTTATTCCATGTTTTCGGTTTACTTCACTTTGTAAGGGTAGTGATTAAGAGTTCTTGCGAATGTCACTCCATTTTATGAAGGCAATTTAATACAGAGTAAAATAAACTAATAATTTGATGGGTGTTTAGAATTGTCTAAAATCCTCTGGGTTAGATATGACTTTCAATTTTAATTGTCTATCTTATGAAGAAGAAGTCTTAGATTTATTTTGAAATAACTCAGTTAGCTCTTACTTTTATATATCATTTATCATTTGCCTTTGCTACTCAATCTAGTCACCATGTGTAAATGGAAAGTAATTCAATCTATCATTCAGTTTTTATTGTTATAGTGTATCTTTCAGCATTCTTTTTTCATGCAGCATGGCTTCATTCGCCTATAAGAAGTCAAATCTCTTTCTTAATTTATCGCTCTTGAATCTTTATTGATCCATCTTTAATCTTTCTGTCTGCATCTAAACTTCTTTTTACTCTGACTCAAGCTTGTATAGCTTATTTTGCAACTTATTCTCATGATTTTGACTTATTTGGTTTATTATCTAGCCAAGAATTTTTGTCTGATCTTCTGATTAATTAAACTTTACTCTCTTTGAAAATCTTTAACCAGTCCTTCTTTCGATAAAAGCTTGTAAAAATGGATAAGGGATAGTAGAACTATTTTGATTGCTCTGAGCTTCTACTGTAGTGTAGTTTGATGGTTACTATGAACTATCTCGTTTTAATTTATCTTGAGAATTGTATTTATGCCAGTTAATACCCGAGTTAGCTAGAGCGTTATATTTTCTCAAGCTATTTGCCTTTGTAGACTGTGATCTATTGTTGTTCAGCTGCTATGATTTCATGCTATAATTCGATTTACTGTAGATTGACATAGTTGCTGGAGTTTTAATTGACAAGTTCTCCATATAGGTACTCTTAATAGATATGGGCCCACCTGCTCTACTAATTTAACTGAGCATAGCACTTGCTGTGTCTATGATACTCAAATCTTCCCTAACAGTTTCATGATCTTTATTTTTTTCTTTCTATAGCTCAATCTCATTCTTGCTCTCAAACAATAATTCACCATTCTTTTTTAAATGAAGGTAGCCAATCTTAAAATCTAAAAGAACTTTTTGGGTGGTACCTGTCTCACACCCCCCACTTTTATTATAGTAAAAATAAAAACTGAAATTATAATAACAACCAAATTTGGGTCGAAAATCACGAGTTTAATAATTAAAAAACTTTTTGGTAACACTTTGAGGTATTATAACCTTGAAAAATTTATCGATTTATCATAAAATTAAGACTATAAATAGTTAATTTATGATAATTTTTTGGTGAATTTTCCAGAAGCAACTTTCACTTCTTACCTTATAATTTCATTTGTACTGAAACTTGGAGTCTATTTAAAATTGAATTAAGATTTAATAAAGTGAATAATCAATTATTTTATGAATAATATAGTTTTGTCACTCCAAATAATAGAATAAGTTGTATCCAAGTTTCAGTACAAATGAAATTATATGTTAAGAAGTGAAAGTTGCTTCTGGAAATATCACCAAAAAATTATCATAAATTAACTATTTATAGTCTTAATTTTATGATAAATCGATAAATTTTTCAAGGTTAAAATACCTCAAAGTGTTACCAAAAAGTTTTTTAATTATTAAACTCGTGATTTTCGACCCAAATTTGGTTGTTATTATAATTTCAGTTTTTATTTTTACTATAATAAAAGTGGGGGGTGTGAGACAGGTACCCCCCAACTTTTTGCTTTGTTGATCTACTTATTTCAATAAGCGTTGCAAAAAAGTTTGTGAGTATTTTTTGAACTTGCTAGGCTGATGTGTTACAAACCAATGCAATAGCTTGTTCATTCATTGTTGACAGATTAGTAATTAAAATTTATAATAAAAATATGATAGATTGTTCTTCTCAGCATATTGCTATAAATTTAAGATAAATAAAAATCCTAATGTTGTTACCTTTACAAGCTCAAAGTTCTATGTAAAATCAGGGATATTATTGTTTTTAAACTTTCCTGCTTCATAGTATTCTTTTGTTGGCAGATATTCGATAGTCTTGCCTTCACTTTCGTAGAACCAACCAATATATTTAGTGTCTACCATGCGATGCTTATTTTACACTTGACTTTTGATAAATTTCACAAATCCAGACCAAACTTTAAATATATAATAAATATGGGTTGATATTGACTAATTTATCTTAAATGCCTATAAAAATGATAGAACTATAAAGATAGTTTTTTAACCTGCTTAAAGAATTTGAGTATATTTTTTATAGTTATTTTAATATAACTAAAACTCTATAACAATTCCTGAATTCATCTCTGGTAAGTTCTTTCTTATCTGAATTATCATTCAAAGCCATAGACTTGACATGTTTGTTCACAACTTGCTTCAAAACATCAATTTCATTCAAAGTTTATGAACTAGTAAGTGTTTTATGAGAACCAACAAATGGCTGTGTTTAATTCAGCAAGTCTTTATTTTGCTTGGTAAGCTTCATTTATAAATTAAAATTATTATACGCTAATCAACTTTTTTACTCAATTAAATTATATTTCAAGCAATGTGGCTTTAATTTCAGAGATAATGAGATAATTATAAATATAGAAAAATAAATCGAATTACAGAAGCAAGTTCAACGACATACTTATTTCAAGCTTATATATATTTCATCCCAAAACAAAGAATAAATACAACTATAATTCATATAATACAGTTATGTTTAAGGAACCATAAAGTTTGGAATAATTATTGAAACATTTGAGCAATTAAACTTTGCGAAAAGAATGCAAATATTTCAACGACATCTCACCTCAGAGTTAAAATACGAAACTTAGGAACGAGTATATTGAAGAACTCAAAACCGTATTCCAAGATGCAGATATTAGTTTTCCATTAAAAATAAGTTTTATATAAATTTTAAATGAAAATATGAACTTAATATATCTTTATATTGGATAAATTATATCGGTAATAAAGGTGAAATCACAAGGAGGGAATTTGAACGGCTGATTCTGGGATACTTCGAATTAAAAGCTATAAGGTCCACTAGATAGAATTATGACAGATATTTCAAGGAATTAGATGTTGATAATGACAAAAGTATTTCTTTCAAGGAGTTTCTATAAAATATGTTATTACCATTTATATTTTAAAATTTTAATGAGTTTCTGTAGTTTGCAGACTAAGTAAATGAACAAGAAATAATGCCAATAATAGAAAGTGAATTACACTCTCGCGGATTAATGTGAAAAATGCCTAATTTCTTTTGCATAGATTGGGTGATCGTAATTTAATGTAAAGTATGTAAGACATTGAAATCAAGTGAGCTGCAAGATGTACTATGAAAATTGATGCGAGTTTATAAGGAAATTTGAGATACTAGACTATAACCAGGGAGTCTAGCTCAAATGGTAGAGCGCCCGCTTAGCATGCGGGAGGCACTGGGATCGATACCCAGGTCTTCCAAACTTTTTATCATTTTGCAGCAACAACACTTTTCAATTATTATTAAACATTAAAATCCATTTAACTTTAACATTTTTGTTTCAAAGTGATTATTTAATAAGTTAAGGACAACGCAGGAATAAATAAATTACCATATATTTATTAGTGAAGATTTATATGGAAAATCCTCAATACTAAATTAAATAGACATTAAGGGAAAATGATTATATGTGAGAATCAATACCATATAAATTTTTATAAAAATGATATATTTCATATATGTTTTGATAAATGTCAAAAAATTAAAAACTAAATAATTTTTTTTTCTCATTTGCTATTTTTATCATTACACAATTTTTATGCATGATAATTTTTCAAAAATTATTATTAAAATATAATATTTAATAGATTTAAGGATTGAATAGTTTTAAGAATTAAGTTTTAGATGTTAGCTGTTTGCATAACTATGATAGTCTTCTCATTCTTGGGCATCGCCTGATGGTTGAGCATCACCACCTTCTTGGGCACCTTCGGCTCTTGGGCCTCCTCTGCCACCTCTGCCGCCTCTTCCGAAGCCTCTGCCACCTCTGGCATCACCTCTTCCACGGCCACCTCTGCCTCTTCCGCGTCCACCTCTTTCGTCTCTTTCGCCTCTTGGACCAGCTCTCTTCTCTTGTTGTTGCTTAAGGAAATCAGCATAGATGATGAATGGAGATGGGAGGAAATCGGTCTTTGGCCAGAGATCTGGGGTAAGGAAACCGTAAGTGTTTTGGAGAGCATCAAAAGTAGCCTTGATGAAGTTCTCAAGAGTCTTGGTTGAACCAGTTGAAGCAGTGAAGCAATCTTCAATACCTGCGAATTGCAAAAGCTTCTTTGAGGTTGGTGCTCCGACGATACCGGTTCCTCTTGGGGCTGGGATGAGTCTAATTCTGACTGAACCGCACTTACCAGTAACTTTAACTGGGACAGTGTGGACACCACCGATCTTGTTACCCCAATAACCTCTTCTGACTGGGATGAGTGAGAGCTTGGCAGCAACTAAGGCTCCCTTAATGGCAATTTGGACTTCCTTAGCAACCTTAACACCGAGACCGACGTGACCATCGAGATCACCGACGGCAACAACGGCCTTGAATCTGGTTCTTTAACCGGCCTTGGTTTGCTTTTGGACGGTAATGATCTTCATGACCTCATCGGAGAGTTCTTTCTTTGATCTGGAAAGGAGCTCATCAACGATTTGGGATTCCTTGATGGGAATAGAGTGAGTGTAGATTTCCTCGAGTGACTTGATCATGTTGTACTTAACGAGTCTTCCGAGCTTGGTTAGGGGAACCCAATCCTTGTCGTCTCCTCTTGGGCCACCTCTGGCACCACCTCTGGGGCCACCTCTGCCACCTCTAGCTCCGCCTCTTCCGAAGCCACCTCTTCCGCCTCTTCTTTCTTCAGTTTGTCCCTCAGTTGGTACTTGAGTTGGTACTGCTGCTGCGCCTTCTTCCATAGTGGTTTTTAACTATTTAATAATAACTTCTATTAAAGATACTACCTTAATATACACACAATCTCTCTATTTAATTAATTCTCTTCGCTTATATCACTTTTAATCATTAATATTTTCAATTGACTTTAAAATGGAAACTAAACAAGACATTCAATAACAAGAAGACATTAATACTGAATTTTCTTAGCTACTAAAGGATAAACATTTATCTCAAGCTCCAAACTGGCTTTTATCTCTGAAACAAGGCCTCAGCAAAAACCAGCAGCTTTAATACTCAAAATATTTCGCGTTAGCTCTCTATAACCACGAAAAGAATCATACTTTCTCAGACTACATGAGATGTGAGTTGATCTTAGAGAAAAAGAGCGATTTGACTCATTAAAATAAAGAAGATGACAGTGCTTAATATTTAACAAAACCAAGCATTGTAGCTTGCTTTGATAGCAGATCAGACATAGGCTAAGCTATAACTTCAAGTAAGCAAGATGCAGTTGAGATTTGCTGGTTCTTTAGTCTAACCAGAGAAAAGATCAGACTTCTATCAAACTTCGTAATTCAGGATTACAAGAAGAGTGGCACCGAGACCACAGAATAATTCGACTACTCTAATGTTTTGAAGACTATTTGGAATAGATTGTCTGATGAAGAACATCTAGTGTATAAGAGACCTATGCCTGGATAAGATAAACAGGACATTAAGGATGAATTGTTGCAATACGAGCCTTAATGCGAAGATGAAATTCCATCAAACTTTAAGATTATAATCTTCACACCATTCGAAATCGATCACTTTATGTTCGCTCCACCTGCTGTTATTGCGGATCAAAGAAGAAAACCTTAATAGTATGAGTCGTTGGCACAGCCATTCAAAAAAGACAGAAGATTCAAACATTTAGTTGAAGTTGACAATGATAAACAGTGGATTACTAAAGAAGTAAATCCTTGAATTTTATAGTTTAAACTGTTTAAAAATTATGAGATTGTAATGAGAGTAGAGTGAATTAAATATTTTTATTAAATTTAAATTTAATTTAATAACGATAATTTGAATTATTAAAACTATTGACTCAAATATAAAAATGGGTACGAATAATCTTCACTCTTTTATTTTTCTATATACTTAACCCCTTTTTTATAGCTCAGAGAGGAAATTCCAGAGATATTTGTACGCATTATTATCATTAAAATTATTAACTTCATTTTCTTATGTTGATTTTCAATAGACGGAGTATCAGGGAAGCGCTAATCAAATGCGGGAGGTTAATATTGGGCATCGAGCAACATAGATGAAGAAGAGAAACAGCCAGGTTTAAGAGATAAAAAATACGAGGGTTATTCAAACTTAAAAGCTTCCCATGAATAGCAACAAAAGAAAACTCTTCGTCAGAAAGAGAACATACTAGCAAAGGGCCTTGAGGAGGAATACATTCTCAATATGCAGAAGCAAGTAGTGCTGATGGAACATGAAATTAAACTGCTGAAAGATCGTGAAGTAGACCAGAAGAACAAAGCTAGTGGGTATGAGACTTTGTTGAGAGACGGCATCCCACTCAACGAGCATTTCCTGGCATTAAAGAACAAGTTCAACAATGAAAAAGACGACTTGGAGAAATTCGTGCACGGCCTGGAAGATGAAATTAAACGTGATGAGATGAACAACAAGAACAAGAGACATAAGATTGAGATATTAAGAGAGAGTATGATGAAATCAATTAGAGGTACTAGATCTACAAGGACCACACTCAAAAATAAATGAAAGAGTAAGTAAAATTATAATAAAAGTTAATTGCAATATTTTAGTCTTGAAATAAATATGATATAAAGTATGTTAATTTAAAGATCTTATTCTCAAAATATATCCTAAAATGAGAACTAGTTCTACAAGAGTAATAAAAAGAAAGAACCAACCACCAGTTACAATAAGTACTCTTACAGCACTCCAGATGAATATTAATTTAAATAAGACAGGTCAAGCTTTCAGATAATTAATTTAAAAAATAATAGAAAAATGAATTTTTTATATGTTATGTATTTTTATATAATTAAAAATAAACGAATTATAGTTAAGTTCTCAGAATAAAATGAGTTCCTTCATACCCAACAGGTTTGAAAATATTTTTTTTATTTTATTGCATTTTATAGGAAACCTGATACCCCTTTACAGCCGCTAATTACAGTTGGAAATTACTAATCTAAAATTGAAATACCCACTTTCAAAAGACTGTCCGCAATGCCTGTAATTATTCTTTACTCATGATAAATTTTTGCTTATTTTAGGGAGCAGCCTCTTCAATCTTCGAAAGAAACAAGCGAGCTTAGGATGAAATATAAATAAAGCCAATCACTTAATTGAAAGTGTAAGCAGAGCACTACAATCCAAAGAATTACCTGAGTCCACACGCTATTTCTTAATAAGATTTTAAGGATATTTCCATGAATAATCTACACTCAACTCGAGTTTACAATCGCAAAATGGCAGCAATTAGTTAAACAAGGGCTCCAAGTGTTTTAGGTGGGGAACTTGCAAGAGAAATACCAAAAAATCAATTTTCTGAGGCCAGAAAACTTGGAATATGGAGTGGCTCAATGTCAACGAGCAACATGCTGGGAAGTACGAAGAATTCAGAAAGCGGAAAGATTAATCTACTTGCTGAAAATAGAAACTACATATCCTAAAATGAGAAAATCATTTAAAAATCTCGTGTTAATATAAGAGTAACAAGATCTTTTTTAAACCAACCACATTAAGTTTATTGGACTCCAGATTACTTCAGAGTTGATCAAAAAGGTAAAGTATTTACAATTTCTGAATAACAACTATATAGATTTAAATAAGGATTTAAATTTAAAATCAAACTTTCAAACCAGGTGAGACAGTGACAGTGGTCAGCAGAAACAATGGTTGGTTGACAGTGGACCCTACGACAATGAGCAGGAAAAATGCTTTTGAAAAAGAAGTAAAAGGTAATTTACATAAAACATCCCACATGAGTCCATCATGGATGCAAACTGAGGCTAAGAGGGATGAAACATAAATGAAGTAGTTCATTAAATTTATATAGTTTTTTACAGCAATAAATTCATGAGATTCCTATATAGACAATATCTCATTTATTTTCAAGCCATTAACGGTGAAGAGATAGAATATAAGATGTGAAAGCAATAGATTATTCCTAGCAGACAAGCAAGAGCCTGCAAAGAGCATCTTCAACCTGGGTTAAATCAGACATAACTTAATGACAAAGGATGAGGCAACCAAGTAACTTGATCAAATGAAAAATTACTCTACATAGCCAGTCAGGTTCTTAGAATGGAAAGAAACCCCATCTAAGTAACCATTCGACTTTGCTAGAATTACAGGCAAGATCGGCTAGAATCAATGAATAAAAATAAATGCAGATAAGTTAATTAGATTGAAAATAAATATGCATAATATAATCTAACTTAACATGTTTTTCATTCTTAGAGAGTTCTTATATTATAACGATTCATTAACGATAGTAGTGGTGTGGTTGTTAGTTTTACATGCCAACATTATTCATCTTTCTCTTCTCTTATATGAAATATTCCACGTATCCTATAAATTCTTCTCCCACTAAGTTAACTTGCGTTAATTTTAGTGATTGAGCCTTTCTTACTGATTAAAGAGCAGCAAGATTAACTACGTTTTCTATTTCTGCACCTGAACACCCCTCAGTGTAAATAAAAAAAATAATAAAGAGAGTATTTAGCTGCCAATTATAAGTCTTTGTCTTATAATGAATGTTATTTCTAATAAGTAAAATTTAAGCCTTAACTTTAAACTTACATTTTTAAGGTGAATCTTGAAGATGTCAACTCTTTCTTCGAGTGTTGGCAATTTAATCTCAATTTTCTAATCAAATCTACCAGGTCTTTGAAGAGCAGGATCTAATGTATTAGCTAAATTTGTAGCTGCTACCACCAAAATCTTATCATTTTCTTCGAAACCATCCATTTAGTTGAGTAACTCATTCAGAGTAGTTTCCATTTCTCTGTGACCACCGCCCATTATGTAATTATTATTTCCTCTTGAAAAACCAACTGCGTCTATTTCATCAATAAATATCATGCATGGGGATTGTTATCTAGCTTAGTCAAATACACGGTTAATAAATAACTTTATAATGCTCATATCTATTTTAAATTACACTTCTAATTCTTTTTGCTCCTAATCCAACAAACACTTCAACAAACTCAGAGCCACTACAATAAATGACAGGTATGCCTGCTTCAGTTGCTGCAGCTTTTGCAATAAGAGTTTTTCCAGTGCCTGGTGGGCCATAGAGCAACACTCCCTTTGGCATCCTGACTCCTGCCTGCTTGTAGAGACAAATAAAAATTAATGAATAAGGAGTTCTGGTCTCTTGATGCAGTCAATGACATCTCTCAAAGCATTCTTAGCAGTCAAACAACCTCCAATATCTTAGAAATCCTTGAGTTTTTATTCTCCAATCATGTCTTTCTTTGTCTTCCCTTTGAAACCATGCATGTCTTTCCTAAAAGGATTGTTTTATAATTAAGGATGCTTACAAGTTAGTTATTAGTCTGTATACGATATATGAGTAGATGCCAGCAGCCATTAAATACCCAATTTATGTTTCATTAATAAGAGGACTAGTGAAGGTAGTTTGACTTGTGTGCTATAAATACAAATAAAATTTCAACATTGTAAAGATTATGCTTTAATATATATTTTAAGTCTTTGTTTTCGACTTAATAAATTATTTAGTTATTATGGTGCAAAGACTGAGCTAAGCCTTCTTCTGATATCTTTAAAATAGAAAAAAAGTTGGGAAAATATTTTATTATATAACTTGTTATATAAGTGCAGAAAAATAGTATTATTTAAAATATACCTAATTTTTTGCCGTTAATTGTTATTTAATAAACTCTTATTGTTTTTATAGAAATTATAATTTTTTTAATAGATCATGATTATTTATGAACAATATTAATTTCGAAATAATATGTTTATTTCCCCAACAGAAAATATTTATATCCTATATATTAATGTATATTTAAACCAACTATAATCATAGAATATTAAGGAGCGATTTGCGATGCAATATTGCATTCCTTGTTAAGGAGATTTGAAGTAGCATATTAAGAACAAACTCCCAACAATTACCTTAATTTAATTATATATAATATTATACCTTCTTAAATTCTCCCATTTTAATTAAATGCAAAGTGTCACTAATTGGGAGTGTTGAATCATAGAGCCCCTTCACCTTGATTGATGCATAAATTAATGCTGCTATTGAGAATCATAAACATATTTATGAACAGTTTAAGTCAATAAAAGTGATAAATTACTTATAAAACTTCTTATAATTCTTGTATGCGGAAAAATTTAAAAAAAAATTAGAGATATAAATCTTTTTGAAATTTTTAATATAGATTCCTTAAATTAAACGTTATTATAAAATAATTTAAAATTAATGATGTATATTTTTAATAATTTTATATGAATGCTCTCAAGAATGTCTTCGACTTCAAGATGTCAACCAGCCATTCCCACATTCTCATAATCTTCTGTCTATAACTACCATATTCATGATCATGTCCTTGGTTGCTTTTCTAAAGCTCATTCTAAAGTGAAGAGCGCTTATTTTGTTCTAAGTCACTCTGCTATGACGAGTGATTTTTGTTATCGTTCATTTTTGCTTATTTTATAGTATTATAAGATTGATCAATAATTAATTTAATAAATAGGGTCAAATAATTTATTACAAATATTTATAAAGTAGAACTATTTTGAGGGGAGTAAATTTGAGAAAAAATCTCAAATACATGTTATATTCATTGAAGAATTTTAAAAACTTTAGATTTAAATAAAGAACATTGGCTTATTCTGGGATAGTTTACTTACTTAATTTCATTTAGATAATTGAAGTAATCTCAATTTAATCTATATAATCACACTATAATAATGCTAAAAATAGGAATGAAAAAACAAATAATTAATATTAAAAAACTCAAGTTTATTAAATGACTAATTTAGCGAGTTCAAATATTTATTATTTAATTAAAAACTAATCTAAAAAATTGATTATTTTTATATAATAATAATTAGAGGTTAAGATTAATATTCGAAATTAAACAAATCAAACCCACGCAATTCTGGTTTAGAAAATAAAATTTACATATGGTTTATATTTCACAATGCTTATAATTTTAAATTAATTTTCAAAGCCTCTTCATCTTAGCAAGTTTACTTTTGGTTCTAATATTGATATCGCTTGGTTGCAGCTTTTTCTAAGATTTTTATCGCTAATGATGTGCAGCAGCAGTGCTATTTTCATCAGTTTTGAACTGTTTGTAAGATTTACTGACGCTCTTAATCATATGAGGATTTTTATTCTCATTTTTAAGTGGTTTGTCTGGACTTTCTCCCTTCAATTTTTTAACTTTCTCTTTTTGGAGTTTTAACTTTTTCTTTAGTTTCGCTATCATAAGTTTTTGCTCATCAATGACTTCCTTCTGCTCTCTTTTCTTCAAATTTATATAGTAATATATGGTTTAAATACCCTTTATCATAAAAGTATCAGTATTTTTAATAAAATCGACTGCTTTATAGTCATCTTAGAGAGATTTGTATTTGACTTTTAGATCTCTATACTTGTTATAGTATTAATCTCTAACCTCATATTTCCTTCTCAACTGATCAAGCTCCAATCTAAGATTTGAATTCTATCTTTTTACTTCCATTAAATCTGGCTAATGTGAGTTTCCAATGTTAATTGAGCTGTTTGTTTAGTGATGTTTGCTCTGCTATTGCTCATGATAAGAATTTCTGCGAGATTGTGATGACTTCTTGGTTTCTGAAAATCTCACTTGCCTCCTGACCCTTGAACCTTCATTTTCTTTAAGAATTTTCTTTGTGAGATCTTGGGTGTTAGAGCGTTTAAGGGAGGCACTCAGACTTCTATTGGGGTTTCTTTTCTTTGATGAAGATCTGTTTTTCTTGCGACCACTGCTGATTCGCTTATTATTATGCTGTTCTTTGTAATCTTTCATTTTTTGTTTTATTCTTTGTTTCATTTTCTCGCTAACAGAAATAGTGCTGTCGTTCAACCTTGAATCCTCTTCCTCATACTTCATGCTCATATTTTAAATGAAAATTAGTTGATAATTTAAAAAGGAAATTATTTATAAATTTTAAGAATAGTATAAATAACCTAATAATTATACAGGTTAATAAGTTTATATACTTAATAATTAGTATTTTAATCGTTAGTAATTTCATCATCATTTTCTTATTCAGTTGCCTGTCTTTGACTACCAATCTCATCATCAACACCACTAAACTAATCAGTTTCTGTAAGTGATCTAACCATATTCTAATACTAAAGCTTCTAAGTGTTTTGCTTATTTCTCTTGCTGACTGGCTTTCTCTCATTTGAATCGTTGATAGCTTCATATCTCTCCCTAACTATCTAGTTTGATGAAGGCTCATTCATTTACTTTGGCTGATTGAATCTTAAATTCAATTCTTCTCTTTAGTGGTCTATTTCCTGCTGTTATTAAACGAACTGTTTCTTAAGTCTAAGTGGGAAAGTTTGATAAGATTAAGTGTCACTGTCCTCTGAGAGTGAGATTTCATCAGTGTTATTATTCATTAATTATTCTTAAGCCCTCATTTTCAAGTTTTCTTTTGCTGATTTGTCAAGCAAGATTTTCTCTTAGCTTTCATGAAGTACCTTTGAATTATTCATTCTTTAGGAATCATACTATCTGTTTGAGTGATATTTCTGCTGAGACTGCTATGTACTCTATTATTTGTACTTTCTGATTCGATCTTCGTTTTCTTCATATTCAATTTCTTCACGATGTCTATTGTTAAAGTCTTACTTTTCTGCAAAGACTTATAAAGGCAGTTACTATTATTTTTATTGAATTTGATAGTCAGAGACTTGCCTCTGATTGCTAGAATTGACCTATTATTGCAGAGATTATTTCGATCCAAGTTTAGTCTCTAAACCCTTTATTTTATTCTAGAGTGAAGCAATGTCATTATGAATTTTAGAAAAGGATTCTTCCTAAATTTTCAACATTTCTATGTTGGCTGAGGACCCGAGTGAGCTAAGTTGCTAAGGTGAAAAATTCAATTATTGTTTATTGTAGTCATTGTTGTCAATATCTTGATAAAACTTCTATTGTTAAGGGTAATCGCGATTTTTATTGTTTATGTTTGAATGCTCCTCATTTTTAAGCTCTTCCAAGAAAACTCTAAGACTTGAAGACTCATTTTTGTTAAGTATATTATTTGGATTTTACTAAGCTGCTCTTTAATTGCTCAGGTTAATCTATTTTGGGGGATAGCGCTCAGGGTGAGAATTGTTTTGAGGTCTCTTAAATTCCCTGGAGTTACTTCTAGACTCTTGATCTTAGTTAAGCTATAATAAAAGTATTTATTTATTTATTGCCTATTAGTTAGTTATAGTTTCTCAAGGAGAAGCTTCTATCACTGCTTTAATTCTAACTTATCCCACTTTTATCCGTGTCTCTACGCAATTAAATATGATTCTTATGAAATTAACTTACCCTGACTTTTTAAGTTCAGAAATACCTTCATCTAGTATGTAATGCATTTATCTCTCCTAATCATAAGAAAATTCTTCTCTTTATTGATTTTCAAAGCCATTCATTCCTCCAATATTTCTCAAATTACTTGAATTCAGTCGCTGATTATAATTATGACTGTTATAGTGAGACTAGTTCGGTAAGAGTCTTTGAGGCTACTAATAAAATTTTTGCTTTGATTTTTGTGATGAAGAATTATTGCTGCTCATTTTATAATTTAAATTTCTAATATTGGGGAGTTTAAATAATTTACAAATTATTTAAATTGCCATATTATGTAATTTCTGGCAGTAAATTAAACTAGTCTTAAAATTTAGCGACTTAAAAAATTTATTTATTCAAGTAATAAAGATATTTATACATAATTTTTTATGATTCATTGTTTATTTCTTAACTTGGAATATTAAATTTTTAGTTGCTGTTAAATTGGATAATTTATTCTATCTCTGCTAAGGTCTTTAATTTAAATACATTTAATTAAGAAAGTTTATAATATCATTCTAATTTCTAATTGAACTTTAAGTATGGACATACTCGATATATCTGCTTCTCTTAAGTATCTTCAACATAACGGTGTTGGACTCAATTGCGAAGAAAAGTAAGAAATATTTGTACATTATAAGACATTCAACTTTAATATAGACTTCAACTTGAGCTTGGTCTCCAATAGCTATTAAGCTTAAATTATCAAGGAGAAATCTCAGATTTTGAGGAGTTATTACTTTGGGGAAAGATTAATGGACTAAATGCTGATTACTAAATTTAATGTGATTTATATGTTTTTCAATTATATATCAAGGGAAGTTTACATTGCTATGGGTATTAACTACAATTATCAATACGAATTCCCACAGAAACTCTTTTACTATGCTCTATCAACCAACTTTGTATGCCTATTTGAAATTTATATAAAATGTACTATAGTAATTTAAGCCATTTCCAGCCTTGAATGATTAGCACAAAGACAAATATAACGAGCTTAAGAGCTTGATCCTAGGCGTTCCAGACAAGTTAATTGGGGATCCAGTAGAACCAGTTAAAAACGAAGATGATATCGCGCAAGATGAATCAGCTTAACCAAAAGAAATTGATCCATTAGCCTCTTCAGAGTCTGAGGATGAAGCAGCCAAAATTGTCAAGATTAACTTGAAAGAAATCGATAGAGTTCACTACATTGTTAGAGCCATTGAAAACGATTGTCAAATAGCACCTCAAGGAGCTTTCAAATTAACAACTAGTCACGAGGTCAATAGAAATGAAGCTTTCAGAGGCTTAAGTTTAGAAGACGCTTTCAATCTGTCATCTTACTCTCACTTTAGAAACGTTCAGCAAAAGGAGAAGAAAGAAGGTTTGGAAAAGGACGATTCAATTTTCTCAAAGAATTTCTTGGATGACTTAACATCTGACAAACCAAATGGATAGTGGGCTATTCAAAAAGACTCAACCGGAAGAGTTGCCATCATTAGAAACTTCCAGTGGCCTGGATTTTTTGCTTATCACAAAGCTGGTAGCAAAACCTTCGGCTCATTCTATATTGGAGAAGGACTTAAGAACTCAGAACTACCCTTTATGTTATGATTTAGTTATTTTATTTAAGAACTTAATGTTTAAATTTTAAATTAAGAAATAAGTTATCATAACTATAGGTATCATTTAATCATTTTAGAATATCCTTGAACTATCATGAGTCTCATAGATATTTAAAAAGTCAAATTCCATACTAGAATTGCAATGTAAAACACAGATCTTAATGTTAAACTTAATATTTAACCCGTCCTTCTTCCCAAAAGCGAAGCAGTTATTCTTGCAACTACCTAAATCAGAATATGAAGTTTTTAAATTAGACTTACATAATTAAAAGCTACAAATATCAATGAAATGAGAACAAAATAAGCGCTACTACTGAGTTTTACTTCATTATAACTTGGATCTAATACTGCTTAAAATTAACTTTGAGTTCTTGGACAAATCATAGATATTTGAAATAAGTATATTGACATTATCCAAGCAAATAAGTTAGGCGTCTTTCTCCAAAATTCTAGTGGATATGATGTAAGGAATGCGAATATCAAGTAAGCTATTATGAATGTTATAGTGAACATATATTTATTCAATGATCCTAGATTGAAAGAATCTAAATCTATTGGAACAATCTTTTGAGTAATTACTTAATCTGGGTTGTAGTAACAAACTTTAAAACATATAATAACTTTATCATTGCAGGAGTCTTAACAACCATAGATATAATCTGTGGCATTTATCAATTCTGAAAAGCCAATAATAAGTGCGATCTAAATTATGATTATTCTTCAATATTTTAACTTACTGGTACAATAGCTAATAAACAATCAGATGGATAGCATGACCCTAAGTGTGATCTCATCCACATTAATATTAAGAATGCTACAGCTGCCGTCAATATACACATAAAGTAATGCATTTAATCAGATTCATTTGCACATCTAGCAACAGAATACATCATAGTTGTGCCCACCATAACCACTCTTGATGGTGTACTGCTGGACCTCTACACTGTCAATGAAAATGCTCGAGCTGGTTGATAAAAAAATGGGCGTTTCCTGTAGAAAAATCTCTTAAAAAATTATCCAATAAGACAGTTCAACATCAAGATGTGTGTCAAAAGTCTCTAAATTTATGAATTAAATATTGATCATTTATATTTACAGCTTCTTTATCATATTAAGCCAAACTTAGATAGCAAATAATTAAACCCCACATTTCTACAGTACATAAATCTATTAAACATTTAAGAATTATGGGGAAGGAAGTTTCCTACCTCCTGCAGTTTCCCACCTTACTGAAGTTTTCTGCCTCCAACATAAATTTTTTAATTCTTTGGCTATATAAATATATTAACACATCAATTTGGATTAAACTATCATTACCATCTACGAAACAACTTTTTAACATATAATTTTCAAGATATTTTATTTTTCTTTGACAAATTATTTATTAAAAACAATGCTAAACTGTTTCTCTTTATAAATAGTTAATGAGATTTTCATTATAGTTTCAATTCTTTATCAAGATAAAAATAAATTGATGCTATATTTTAAATAAATTTATCATTATTTATGATAAAGATTCTTAATAATTTATAAAAATTAATTTTCTAAGTATGTACAGGAAACTTTCCCAATTAGGTTAATATACAATTTTGAGGCAGGAAACTTCCACCCCTAATTATAATAGAAAATTTACATGATAAAAGTATAGCCATAGGTGCAAAAAAATAACCAAGAAATTTTCTCCATTTTTAAGCTCTTTGTATATGAAAATACTGAAATAACTCAATTAATTTATTGTCAAAATTCCAGAAAAATGACTCAAAACAATGCGGCAAATCATATGTAACTATATCAATATTTATAAATTTTGATAAAAGCTATCATTTATTTTTATTCTTTGCTTACACCTCAATTTTCTAGGTTAATTTTTAGGCTGATTAGGCTCTCTTCGTTTGATTGCAAAGCATGAGTAAGGATAATCATTGAAGAAATAAGAACAAGATTTTGTGCAATTATGATTATTATCTTTATTTTGCTCCTGCTCTGTCATTCCTATATCTGAATTTAAATGAAGAGATTTTTATTATTTTACATTTTAATGTTTATATTATTATAATTCTATTTTGATCTTTATAAATTAGCTCGATTATTCAGTGTATATATTCTTTTTCAATTGAGATATTAAAATATTTTCTAATTTAGTCTTGAGACAAAGCTTTACAGCGAAAAGCACACGAAAGTAGTGCTTGATAGAGAACGCCTTGACCAAAACAAGAAACTCAATGATGTTAAAAACACGAACCAGTAGATGGCTCGTGAAATCCAAAGAAACAAAATGTTCAACAAGAAGGACGAGGACCGCAAAAAGAAAAAGGAGGACCATGAGAAACTAGCTGCAATTATCAGAGAACAAAATAAGAACATCGAAATGCACGATATACTGCTAGACTAGGAAGAGAGGAAATTAGCAGATAAAAATTTACTTAGAAAGCAGGAGGAAGCCACCAGACAGTTGAAGCAGGAAAATGGGAAAATACACATTGATATTAACATAGCCGAGTCTAGGATTAAAGACTTGGAGGGACTCAGAGAAATGACACTGTCATCGATAAAAGAGATACTTACTGAGAAGAGATAAGTTGACTTGGAGAATATCGAACTTGACTCTAAGATTCAAGGCAGGGGTATATCAGAGTAAGAAGCGAAAGCCAGATAAATTGATGCAGAGAAGGAACAGTTTATATAAACAAGATTTTAATATTTTTGACAATTGAAGAAGATCTCAAATTCTTTAAAATTCCAAAAGGAAACTGCTACTTTCTTAATGTCAAGACTAGGCTATGAAGAAACAAAAGCAAAAGATAAAGTAAATAACAAATTATACCAAAAATCGTATAAATTTTTATTTTTAATGCATGTATATGTTTTAAGATATGCTTGATGAAAAAATTAAGCAGACTTAACTCTTAACCTAACACTCTGAAGATTTATCAGAGATGAAAGCGATATCTACAAGAAACAGAGAAGAGATTATCAAACTCTAAATCAAGTTATCTCAATTGCAAGCTCAAGATTATAAACAGTTTATTAAGTCATTTTTCTTAAAGAAGAGAAGTCGAAGGTGGAATTCGTGAAATTCAAAGATGAGAACGATTACTATTTGAAGGAAAACCAAAAGCTTGAATTAGACAATGAGAAGTTAAGCAAGGATATCAAGACTACCATACAAAAGATAGACATCAATGCATTACTCAAGGAAATCGATATTGAGGATATGAGACTTCTAGCTCAGAACAACAAATCCATGAATCATGCTCTGCATAACCTAATTGGCAAGTGGGAGATGATTCAATAGCAAGAAATTGAGTTGAAGAAATGAAATAAACCAAAGTATTGATAAGATTATGATAATAAACAACAATTTTAAAGCTATTTAAGTATAGTTTTGAATTAATAAGAGATTTATAGTATCATATAATTGAGATATATAAGCCAATATTAGAAACTAATATTAAATAATTTACACATTTTAATTTTACACTTGATATTTGTGAGTATTTCAATTCTCTCTCGGATTATTTTGATTTGCATTGCTGCTCTCATAATCCTCTACTCCATATTCTTCATCATCGATGTCAATAGCTGCAAATTGTTTCTATTTACTTCCTTAATCATTAATAGCTACACCATTTTGCGTTTGGTATCTCATTTTCTCCATATTTCTACCCCTTAATACTAGCAAATATGCTCCATAACAAGCCAATCCCAGTATAAATACAACTAAAAACACTAAATTAATCGCTAATTCCACAGTAATCCATACGCCTCTTTTATGTTAAGGTGCATTTTACCCATCTATTTCTTTAAATATACAATCATAGCACATTTCTCCATAGATTACCCAAGCTATGCAAATATACCATCCAATAAACTTGAGTGGTGAAAATCCAAATAAAAGCTTAAGAAACCTCTTGAATCTATCTTCCTAACTATTAGAAAACTCCATTTTATGATAGAGTAAATCCAATATATTCAAAAATAGCATGAGAGTGAGTGTGGCTGATACTATCTCATTAATTTTCAATTCACCAGCATAGTCGGTTATATATTTCTGTCAGTGAGTATGTAAATCAAGTCAATTATTATTAATAGAAGTTTGAAGATCACGAACAAGATTTTACAGGTGTAATAAGTTTTATCTTGGAAATCTCGATTTCTAAAAGTTATCTGAGAGGTTGTGAAATTACAAAAAGTGCTTAAAATTGAAAGTATTCCCATTAACTTTTAATTATTAAAATATAAATGAATTATTATTAATTTATAATTATCAGAATTTTACACCTAATCGTATTGTTAAAGTCTAGGTTTAAAGTAAGATTAACAGAATGAATGAATGAATGAATAATAAACAAGAATATAAATTAATTAATTATGAAAACAAGTAATATGTTTTTGCCATAGTAAACGAATTAACAGATATTTAAGCAAGTGCCTTTGACTATTGGTAGACAACTGCCTCATGATGACGAGGATGAGGACGCCAAAATTCAAGCATACAGGAGAAGATTATTTACTTGATTCATTATATTTTCATAAATAATATCTTTTTAAATGAGAAGACTACAACTTCAAAATAACAAACAATATACTACAAACGGTTAAATTTTTCAACAAAATAAGTTAAATGGGCTGCAAAAGATAAATTCAACTGCCACTTAATCATCAAAATTTGGAATGAGTGAAATTAATGAGTATGCCATTGATTCTAAGATCTTACAGAAGAATTTAAATACCAAGACTGATGATTAAATCAAGCTAAGTTACAAAGTTAAAAATGTGGCAGCTTAATAGAAACAATTAGCAAATGGGGTTAGATAGTTGAAACCATAAGATTCATAATCGAATCTAATGAAAAATTATATATAGATAATTATTAAATTTACTCTTTAATCTGAAACAAAACATAGTAAATTTGACGTAAGAAGAAATGAACCTGCAAAACGGCACAAATCTAGTAAAGACTCTATAATAAAAGTACAAATCTTTAAATTCAGAAAATATTGGTAACAAACCATCAAGTGAAGTAATACAAGGTTCAATGAGTGAAAACTTGAAAAATATGTAGTTAAAGCAAGGTGTTGTAATGAATAATAATCATTCTGCTTCTGCTTATTCAGGTGGTTTATTATTTTTAAATTACCAGATATAACTTATAAAGATTTAGCGAAATTTATTTTTCTTTTTTAAGTGGTCAGAGTAATCAAGGAAGTATCAGATATTCAAGGAAAGAGTATTTGTAGTAGTTCGCAAATAGAAATATCTTGATTCCCAGATAAAACGCATCAGCATCAAGTGAAATAAGTTATTAAGCACCGCCATCCATTAAAACTGACATTAATCTTGGGTTAGTAAAATGAAATAGTCCTTTTCAATTATTTACTTAATTATACTTTGCACCATTTTATTTTGTTTAAAGTATATCTCCAGCTCTATAAAGCAAAGAGAACTAAAGTTCCCTCTAAACACCTTAAATCTTAAAAAGTTAAAACTTAAAAGATTTTTCAACTGATTTAAGTAACGTTTATCAAACTAATGATTTTATTGACAATAAAAACACAACTATAATATCCACTAATACCATGAAATTTAACTCACAGTAATCGAGAGACAAAATCAGTTTGCAGGGTACTAATTACTCAAATGCTTAAATATATCATTGCTTTAAATAGTGAATTTCAGAGAATATATCATTTAATATGCTTTGAATCTTCTTATTATGGATGAATAAAGAAATCCTAGCTAATAGAACAAAGCTCATTCATATGGAATATGGTCACCCAATTTAGTGCAGAAGTAGAGAAGCAATTTGCCTACTTCAATTATTGAAGAGAAGTCTTTGATACCTCAAGTACCAATGAGGAATCATTCAATAGATCCATCAGCTTCATCAATTTAATATTTATTACTTTATAAATCATTTATGCTTCTCGGGGATCGCTTGCAAGACTTAAATAGCCTCAATAACACTTATCTTAGTTCGATAGCTTGAATAGAAACATCATACAAGGCCAGTATCAATCAACTTTTCAAACTTAGCAATTGATTTCTCAAAAACCAATGAATGGCAACAATAAGCTGTATTAGATCAATTAGTTGCAAAGGTAAAATAGTATCAGCAATTAGAATAATAAAATCGTCATTGGCAAATCTAGGCAACCATCTAAGAATGTTAGATGAATCATTTAAACTTAAAGAGTATGAATGAAATTAATGTGGACCGAATAGCTAATATAAAATAGTTTTTTAAACTCAAATTGAATAAATTAAGAAATTAAAGTTCAAATTAAATATAGTCAAAGTCTGTAACAATTCACTTTCACTTCAATTCAAATTCAAATGCAATGAATGAGTGACTTATTGCTAAACCTGATGCTAATTTTTCATCTCATTCAATGCCAGTAGGGCAAAAGGGTGTTTTCTTTTCATTCCTTATTTACTGCCTTAGTCTGTCATGTTGTTGTACTTTCTAAATTTACTTTTACCTCCACTGCCATTTTTACCTCTAATAATTCCTCTTATCTTATCTAGTTCTTAGCCGGACTCATAGACGAAAGTTGAGTTGTTTGAGTAGTTATTATTGCTATTGCTGTTTTAGTAATTTCCATTTTCTATATAGGACATATTGTTCGTTAAACGCTGTTCAAGTATTGGAGCAGCACTATCGTTTATAACTGATGATATGCTTCTCAAATGTCTCTGAGAGTTGGTCCGTGTATAATTGACATAATTATATATTGAAATTACTTCTAATATTTATATTGAAGTCATCGTAGTTTCTGTTTTGGGAAGTCATTGCTTAAGTATTCACTTAACTACTGTAAGCACTTAAAATTTTTTCATTCAGTAATTTCACTTTTGTAAGTGACTCCGGACTGTCTTGTCTTGAAAGTTAATGCGATCTATTATATCTTTAAACACTCAAATTTGCAGAAGAATGTTTCAGCCTTTTTGCAGTTTATATCCTTTTCTGATTAATATGTGCTTACACATCAAACAGATTTTGGCTAACACCCTCATTTAATGAAGCATTTCGATATATTATCCCATCTTTACCTTAAATGGAAGTTTCTGGTGGGTCTTGTGCGCAAGAAAGACAGTTCACATTTCTTTTTCCAATTAGAACTTCTTGCTACCTAGAATGAATGTCTTGAATCTGCATTATTTGCATTTAGTTTTTCATGTTAAGCCCCTCAACTTCGTTAATAATTTAAATGAAATTTTCCTCTATCTAATCAATACGTTTAGTCTAACCTTCAAAAGCCTCTTTCACATCTTATTGCTCAGCTTTTTCTCCAATTTTCTTAATGATTGAATGTATGTTCATATCCTGTCTCAATTTAACTAGCTTGGAATCCCACATTTTTGCCATATCAAGGATATTTTATTGAATAAGTAGACTTTCCTTTTTAATATAAGATTGGAAGTAATCGGCTGGGAGCATATCCTAAGGAAACCATTTATAAAATTATTCCACATCCAATTTTCTAGAGAGATCAAACTAATTCTACTCTATTTCTACTTTATGAGTAAGCTTGATGTCCAACTAATTAAGTTTCAGATTTTATTCTTATAACTTAACATCAAGTTCATGCAATATGACCTCCACATTTTTTGGAATATTTTTAATTGCTTGATCTCTCTCTTCTTGATATTGAAACAGCTGTTATATCTTAAGCTAATTATCCTTATTTCTCAAGTCAAACGACTGATACCCTTTCTGCATCATTTCAAATTACTGATCAAAAGTTTACTTAGATTCTTTTGCGTCTAACATCATTTTATTCACTAAAGCCTTGTCAGTTTTTAAGTTTATTTTCTTTTCAAGATCAAACTGCATTTTCTTGAAAAGTTAAAGTTTCTCCTCGAGTGCAATATCTTAATTTTCAAATTTTGTAGAGATGTCTTGTTGTACTTTTGCTAACCTGACCATACTATCGCTGTCGTTATCTTGGAGCTATAAGCATATTAAATGTAATGATAATTTTTATACCTTTTTCAGGACGTTTTCTTAGATAATCTACCCATAATCCTGAACATATTTCTCATTCACTCTTGATTTTAGTAGTTGTTCACAATCTGTGATTCTCCATTAAATATTCTTTTCTAAATTTGTCTGTTTATCCTCTATTTCTTAAACCTTTTCAGTGGTTACTTTCTTAGCTTCTTAAAGCCAATTTTCCAAATTTGAGAGCCTTTCATCAATCTCTTGGCATAAATATGTTTAAAAATCATTATATAATGTAAAATAAAGATAATGCGATATTTACAAAGTAAAACTTACCATATTTGTCATTTTTGTCTCTAAATTGCTAAGTTCACTCTTGAAATCTTATTGCCTTACTCTGTCATTTATCCTTAAGTTGAAATTCTTTTTATCGTATTCATATTTAGGCAGGTGTTCTTTGAAAATTATAAGATCTTTCAGAAGTGACTTGTAGTTTTGTAGATGTTTTTGAGTTTCTACATTCAATTCTGCAGGTTCTTAATCTTTATTATCTTAACTTAAATATAATCTTATAAAAATGAGTATTTTATTTCACTTGGCACTGTATTCTATGAATGAGCATAAGTTTCATTTAGTTCCTTGAATATCTGCCCAAGCTATAAAATTTATATTAATAAAATAAGTAAGTATTGTTGAAATTAACTTACCTTGGCATGATTGATGAAGTCATCTTTGACTATTCTGATTAATATCATTTGCAATCGAGAATTTTCATTGACTGTGTCTTGCACTTTATCAAAACAATTCTATAAAAATAGTTATCAATGCATTTAATATGATACCTTTATATCAATCAGCTTGGCTCTAATTAAAGTTTGTAATTCCTCAAGATCTATCTCTTCTTCGCTAGAATCATCACTATCTTCCATGTGAGTCAAAATACTGTTTCCAAATCAATTATAGAAATAATGAACATTTCATATCCATTATCTGATAATAATCAATGATATAATTATTATTTTTAGTATTTCCAATACGCCTGCCTTTGCTTTACTTGCTCTTTTGTGATTTAAGTTGTTCCATCTTCTAATACTAATTCTCTGCAAATTTAAGAACTTTCAACTCCAAATCTTTTAGCTTTAGTCTGCGAGTTGGAGATGAGAGCATGGATGAGTATTCGTTGTTAGAGAATTTCTTCTACAGCTATGGCTCTTTTTATTTCTCATTTGATTTTTAAGGTTTCTTCTGTTCCATTTTATAGGGTAAGAAAATATATTTAATTATCATAAAATACATATACTTGTTCATATTAAAAAAGAATTAAATAAGCAAAGATAAATTTATATGAATAAATACCCCAAAACCCATTTTAAATAAAAAAGTAATTAAGAAAATTAAAATCAAATGAAAATTTAATAAACACTTTCATTTCTTTTATTAACAGAATTATAAATACCATAAATTTGTATAATATTTATTACAATATTTAAAGAAAAAAAACATGATGCTTAAACATAGCTTAAGACTTCTCAAGAATTCTTAACAATAATATATTATCACTTCCCAATCATTAAGTCTGAGAAGTTTCTCATAAGTATATAATTACAAAGATTTTAAGACATCAGTGAATCACAGTAAACTAGAGAATATTGGCTCTGCTCGCTATGAAACAAGTGAATAAGGTAATATATAGATAAAATTACATCATCAATTTGTAGATCAAGTATCAAAATTATCAGAGACTGATCAGACCATCTTGAAATCTTTTACTGAATATAAAATGTATGAAGCTGGACTTGAAGCCTCTAATTTCAAACTGGCTCTCTCCTCGTTATAAGACATCCAGAAAATATTAAAATAAGCAGGGTAGGAAAACACCTATAGCTATCAATATATTCAAAAATTGCAAGCATTGACTTAGATCAAAGGAAATCAATTTGAAAAGGCATCCAACACATTTCAATAAATTCATGATTAAGTGTTGGTGACTTCCAATCACAACGAGAATATATATGCTGCCAGAAGGAATTTGATACTTTCATATGTTTATTCCGATATTTAAAGAGCAATCGAGGAGGGTGGTAAAATTCAATTAAAAGAGGAGCAATCGCATTTATTAGCAGATTACTTATAAATAATGGGTGTAAGATTATCATAAAATTAAAAATAATTTAGGTAGCGCACTTCTTAAATAAAGACTATAGAGATGCTGAGCATTTGCTTGAAAATTCATAAATTCTGGCTTAACACTCAGATGACTCCTCCGTTTTAGGTCCCTACTTAAACAATTATGGAATGGCTCACTATATGAAACTCACTGAACTTAATGAGGATTTAACTCAAGAACTATTATTTGAGGTTATGAATACCTTAAAAGATTCATTGAAAGAATAAGAGCATGTTTATGCTATGGTTACAAACCAACCCAGGACTGAAGAAATGACTGTATAATTGAACTCATTAGTTACTCATAACTAATTAATGCCTGAGATGGGTATAGAATGCGATAAGTTCTTATAATCTAAAGATTTGAGAAGAGTATTCGCTAATATGTCTTTAATTTTACTCAGAAACCTCAACAAAGTTGAGTTCAATCCTGTAAGTTGCATTTTCCTTCTTAGTTTATCTGTCAGAAATAGAGAAATTAATTTTTAGATAATAAATACTTATTTTAGATAATTGCTTATTGGGTAATGAGTGGATTGAAATATACATAACAGCATGAACAGAAGAATTTAGTGAGATAATTGGTTTTACTAGGCATGTTCTATCAGAAAAACAACAAAGTAAATACATTATAAAATTATATTGAATTTATAGAATTTGATGGCTGAAGGATTTTATAATCAAGCAAGAGATAACGCTAAAGGAACCTAAAATTGGGATCATGTGCACGCCTTATAAATCAATGATATACTTTATATATTAAAATTTATTTAGATATTTTTGGAGTTTAAATTTTTGTAAGAAGTTACGCTAACCATATAAACAGCATGGACAGGAGATAAAGTGAAGCTTAGAAAGTTATCTTGCAAGCATAAGAAATAGAGAAGAATCTAAAGTCATGGCATGAATATATGGACTTACTTTACTTGCCAAAATTTTCAATTTGATTTAAAAGTTTTAGGTTAATAATTGATTTATCTTCAATGTAATATACTATGCTAGGAAGTTAAGGAATCAGTAATAAATCAAATAGATATTCAAAAGATAGTAAGGCTATTGAGGCAGTATAAGTTTATAATTTATATATAGTCTATATTTAATTTATATAAATGTATTATTTAATTTAAGTTTAAATCTAGGGTGATTCTAAAATCTTCAATTTATTAAATTTTAGATAAACTATATTAAACTAGTATATTTTCAAAATTATATTTGTCAACTAAGTTATTATTAAGTTTACTTAAATCAAGATGAGCTCATCTACTCAAAAAAACCAAAGAAAAGGCATGAACCCCCTTTTAGCTAACATGATAGCTGGAGCACTCGGTGCTTGCATCGCAGAGGTATATTCGATATCCCAATATCAATTTAAGCTAAATTTTACATGATATAGGCAGTGACAATCCCCATTGATCAAGCCAAGGTGAGATTGCAATTATAAAATACTCCAGTTGGAGGGACTCCTAAGTATACAGGCATGTTTTAAACTATTGGAAGAATAGTCTCAGAAGAGTCAGTAGTCAACCTATATAGAGGACTTACACCTGGTTTGTAAAGACAGTTCATGAATTGCTCAGTCAGATTTGGTCTCTATGAACATTTTTAATTGAGTACACAACTAATTATTATATACTGCAAATAGATTTTTCATAACATGTAGGTAGATTATACAACATTTGAATATATAACAAGATGATGAGTTTATTATGCATGTTATAATGTTGATGTTAATGTTCAAATGTAGGTAAGGAATGCACTTTGTCCCAACCTTAAACCTGGTGAATTGCCACCTTTGAGCATGAAGATTGTTGCTGCAGCTATCACTGGATCAATCTCTATCTTCTTCGCTAACCCTATGGACGTTGTCAAGGTCAGAATGCAATCATTAGCTAAAGAATTGGGTACTCAAGGCAAAATGCCATCATCAATTACAGTTTACTAGACAATTTATTACATAGAAATAGTATAAGTTATTGTATTATTTCATAACTTTTACATCTTTTTATATAAAAGCATGTGTTTGAAGATTTCACAATGAGAGAAGACTTTCATTAAAAGATATTGACAGGTGTACTCATCCTTTTAGATCAAAGTAAAAAGAATCCCACAAAATCAAATTTGATGTACCTGACTATTTTCATGCTCCTCACAATTTCATCAAGCAGAGAGCTTGCCATGAACTTGAACCATCCATACAATCTTGGAGTGAAATTAGATGTACCAGAATTCCAAGGAACTTATGCTGATTTAGTTTTCTTGTCAGTTTACAAGCTTATTCATAATGGTCCCAGACTGTTGAAGCCAATTTACAAATCCATCATAGCTATTCTCTCGAATATTGCTCCTTATACTAAGAAACTTTGCAGAGAAGCTGCTGATGGTTTGATGTATTTGGTATAAGTGTTCTCAAAGAAAGAGTTCTTGCTTGAAAAAGAAGATAACTGCAAGAGTTTGACTTCCTTATTTGAAGCAATAAACTACCTAGTGGCTTATCATGACGAAACCAACTAATACTTACAAATTTAACTCATGAAGTATTAGACTATGTTTGACTATTTCGATGCCACTGACTTCGAATTGAAACTAACCCAGGGTACTCCTCAGCACTAATAGCTTATTCAACAGCAATAAATGCAACAAATTCAATAATAATAGTAGGAGTAAGCAGACGAATAAAGATAAGAAGAGAGCAAGGATGGCAGCATTGCTTAAGCTCAAATCTAACAGGAAGACCATAAATTAGATGGAGACGATCAATTAGGACAAACATAAACTGATGCTGTTCATCATTAGTCGCCCTTCCACGATTAAGAGAAAGATTCAAAGAATGAAGTGATCATTGATAAGAAAAGTTAAGTAGAAGAAGAGGAGAAGGTTTCCATGAATGATGTTATTGTAGAAGAAAAGCGTTAAGAATCTCCTGTAAATAAAGCTCCTATTGCACAGGTTTAAGATGAAGAGGATGACGATGGCTGGGAAAAGTAAGAGGAATCACCGAAGTAAGCTGTTGCCAATATAATCTAGCAACAATAGCAGTAAATATAACAATAGTAAGATACCACTCAAATTCCTTCTATGCAATAAGAACATGGATTTAAAGCTCTACAAAACATTAGTGATATCAAAAAGGAAAGAGAGAATCAAGATGTATCAGGAAAAGGAGGTCAGATATCTTAGTAAGAAGATCTAAACCAAAGCGTAATTTCTACTCAAATAAGTGTTACATCTCAAGAGGACTTATAATGGCCTTCTCCACTATGGTTCAAAAAGTGGAAAGAATCCCTATTCTTGCCAAATATTAAGGCTTGTATCTCTCACACCTACAATAAAGCTATGACTTTCAGAAATCAGCTAATCGAGGAAGATGGAAGTTATGCTTCAAACTAAATTGTGAACATTGATGAGGATCAATTAGCTACATATCTTTAGAGATTTTCACTTAAGGGACTGCTCCCAACTATGCCAAAGATTCTAGTTACAACTTACAGAGGAAATGACTCAATTGATACTTGGCTTATTGCATTCCTGTGGGGATTAGTGTTTGTACAAGCTCAAGAATTTGCACTATTTGATCATAGAAAGTTCAGACTTTTTTCAATAAACACTTATTAAGGAAATAATTATAACTGAATGGGAAATTATCTAGGGATATTTAAATATATTATAATTTATATCAGAAAATAATGTCTTAATATCTTTTTTTAGGGTTTTCGTAATTGATTATAAAAGTACATGATATAATAATTTTAAATATCTGCTTTTGCAATTATATATTTATTTGTAAGAAAATATAATCTCCTTTAGTAAACTTAATGTTAAATATTAATATATTTCTCTGGTGCTATAAATAAAAATAAATAATAACTTTCTCTAAATCAATATAAAAATAGATCGATTAATTTTAATTTTATTACTCTAAGCTTTTTTTAATTAGTTATGGTTTATCTATAATGAGAAAGAGAGAGATTAAATGATATGCATATAACATGAGAGATCGTTTGAGTTTAAGAATAAGTCTGATTAATTTATTATATTTGTTTGTACTTTACACTCAGAAAATAAAATTTTAGCCTAAATTATTCACACACCTTTATATCCTTATACTTTCCTGTTTATATATCCCCTAGCTAATGCATATGTAATTATAGCTTAATCTGAAGCTTTTAAGCTAAAATCTTAAAACTTGCTTGGTAGTTGTCTCCATTTATCTATGTGTGGAATAGCCTCATACCCATAAATATTATGTCTTCTTTGATTATAGTATACTCCAGCAATATTATAGGCTAAAAATAGTCCTGATAATACAAATAGATAGAAGAAAAAACCATGACCATTCTTTCCTGCCATGCTTGTTGCAAACCAGGGACAAGCAACTGGTGTTTTAATTTTAAAGTGTAGTTCACATTTAGTAGAGGCCTGAGTATGTCCAATTTCATTCAATTCAAACTAAAAATAAAATTAAGCACATTTCATCTTACATTTTAATCTTGTTCACTGCCACATTCAAGTCTGAATAAAATCTTCCTTGGTTATCCATTTAAACTTGGTGTTTCTGAACCCTCACAAATAGCTCCACCTTGAAAGCCCACTAAAATGCCTTTATTTGAGTCTCTATCGTCTAATAAATGATGACTTCTTTATGCAACAGCAGACTGCCCAAGAATCTCGCATGTATCAGTCTCAGTATCATAAATGTCTAAGAATTCGATTGCTGAAGCCTCAACACCATTACAAGTTTTAGGCAAAGTCTCGCAGAAATTAAAAGCGTACTCGATATTAAACATGCCTGATGTCTAAGCATCCATTACTTTCCAAGGATCACTATGAAATGATTTAAAAACATGTTTTTTAATACCTCTTTGGTTTTTATAGGAAGGAAAGATCATAGGTATTTCCAAATTTAGGATCCTTCCAAGTGCAGTCCTAAGCAGCTTAAGATAGAGAGGCAAAACCTAGCAAGGACAAAATGACTATGTTTTGGAGTGATTAATTATTTTACTGTTTCATTTCTAAATTTATTTATTATCAAGCGAATTACTGAATTATTATAATTAGCAAGTAATTAAGTGATGGTTGAATCTGATCATAATTTCTATTTAAATATTATATAAAATTAATGGATAATTCTTTGCTAAACAATGACAATCTGAAAATACAGCCTTAAACAAACTCATAACCTTAAAAATATAATGACTTCGGTAGCTATATATAATTGAAGAAATAAAATACCATTTTATTAAGAACTGATTCAAACATGAAAGCAAGTAAGAATATGGGATTCTAAATGAATTTTATATTTGTAATAATTATAAATTATTTTCCTATTGAATTTATTGAAAATTTAAACTTAACAGTTGAACTATCAATTAAAAAATATATAATTTTAACATCATACAAGTTTATGAGAAAAAAATAATAAAATTTTATTTGTTTGTCTTTATCCATAAAATTTGAATTAAAATTATAGTTAAATTACTAAATTTATACCATATCAATACAACATATATTTTTAAGATCTAAACTAAGATGAAATCTTACTAATTGAAATTGTTTTTAAAGTAACTCTCAATATTATTATGTTTCTAAAATAATGAAAAAGCATGCTATTGTTTGCCTTTGCTACTTGTAATAAAATTCATAATCATAATCGACAGTTTTATGGGTCTTGCCCACATAGTCTACTATTCAATATTCTTATTTGAATCACGAGATGCCTTTGAGAGTTCTTTCCTTCTCTATAAATTTGTCATTATGATTTAATAGTTTGTAACACATTAAAAAACACTAATATTCATATTAATAAATATATGATATTGCAGCCATATGGTGGAAACCCAGATTAATGTAGACAAGAATTTGTTAATTTTATGGTTTTGACTGTGTTTCAATTTATGTTATATACCACTAAAGGATACTATGGAGTCATAGCTTGGAGGAGTCAATTTAAAAGGAAAGAGTTCCAATAGTAAACTATAATAAGTTACTTAAAGGTAATTATAGCAAATTGTCAATTAGTATTTAGTTTACTATATGGTAGGCTTTACGACTTATTTGTATATGATAATCTTCTCAATATTGGTTGGAGCTACCAAGTTCAATTTCATCCTAAACTTGATTAAATTTACTTATTAATATTTTAACAAATCTCACCCCCCCTCTTTTAAATAATCTTGAATAACTATTATTTTTTTTACTAGGATTCATATTGATAGCAGATATAATTCAACTTCTATGCCATTACATAATTCGCAAATATCAGCTGCTCTTAGACACCCTAAAAATGCAGGAAGATTTCTCAATGGCAGGCTGCAACATAGTAGAAACCAATGATTTTAACAGTGGAAATAATGCTGGGTGTAGTCCAATGAATCAAAGAATAACCAATCGAGCACTAAGTGTATTTTCTAGTACACTTTCTGTAGGGAAATGCAATAAAAACAAGTAAAATAATCATAGTAGGAAGCCAAGTAATATCAGTCAAAGTAAGCCATTGAATTAGAGTATGGTTGATAGCTAAGTTGAACAATCAGAATAAATAAGTAATAAGAATGGATATGAAGTTGTAAATCATGATATGCATTTGCCTACATTTAATAAATCTATTGATATTGAATCTAAAGAAAGCTAAGATTTACGTATACTCCAAAATTAATGAATATAATCTAAAGTAAAATTTATTTTTTCGATATATTTATAATTAAAATTTGACACTTTTAATTTGTTCGTTGTATCATAACATATAGGGTATATAAACAATTTTATAATCATTTGTTTTATATCTAGAAATTTTATAATTAGTAAATTTTTTTTAAAAAAAATATCAATGTTGTGGATAAGGAGTGAAAAATTTTGATAATTACCTTGATAATCTTTAAGTTTATATAGTAAAATAAGACTCTAAAAAATCTAAGAATAAGTTAACGATTAGTCAGAGAAATATATCACCTAAAATATGAAACTCATTATTATCCAATCATCAAAACTCGATTGATAAATTATCGTAATCACATCAAATAATATTAATTATTTTTAGTCTCACATTATTCATTTTGACTTTATCAAATATTTCATCATATTATAAAGTTCATTCTCTTTAAAAAAATAATTAATATATATTTTCTAATTATCTTAAGTGTCTTAAAGAAAAAAGATTGAAAAAAGATTAAATAAAGTATTGAGATGATTTTTCAACTCATAATTTGAGTTAAATAATTAATGGTTTAATATGAGAGAATTATAAATATTAAGAAAATTTAGCTATCCATAATAAGATCATTCTTAAATATAGAAAAAATTAAATTCTTTATACCATCAGACTAATTAATGTTTGATACAATTTTTAGATCATTGCTTTCACATTTTTCACCACTTTTATCTGAAATTAAAGAATCATTAAGCATTTATCCAAACAATAAATATACATGGAAATAACAGTTTAAGAAGAATGTGGGAAGCAGCATTTATATACAAGCTTCTAAGAGACTACCACTGTCTTTGACATTAAGTAAAACATTCAGAAGGACACTGGTTACAGTATTGATCAGTAGATATTCAAACTGGGAAATAATCTTCTCCCGGACACCTTAGCAATAATATTTTCACTTTCAAATATTAATAAGGTTGAGTTTTTTCTAATAAATAAATAGTTGATTTAAATTTATTTAATAAAACAGATCCCAAGTGATGAATCATTCAGATCTCCAGAGATAGCTGTAAGTCAAGCAGACAAGAAAAGAATAATTACTCTAAAGCTTTGTAAAAGAAAATTTCAATTATCTCTCCATATTTAAGACTCAAAGAATATGTCACACGAATTGCAATTAGAGCTGTTCGCATCTTGTACGGTGTTCACTTTGAAACACATGATATATGAAAAGGCAAAGATTAAAGTCTGTGAATAAATCATTTCAAATAAAAAAGAAGTACTTAGCGATGACAAATTTCTGTTTAGCTATCTAGCACTGACTCCTTTTTAAGAAGAGGAACAGAAGTAGGGAGGTTCAGGATTTGATAATTTTAACAGTGCCATTATTGAAGAGGAACTTATGGATTTAAAAAATACAAATATTGCAGATTAAGAAAACCAACTAACTATTAAGCATAGGCTGAGTCTTGTTTTAAAGAAAGTTAACCCGATTAATAAGCGTATCTCAGTAGGTTTAGATTTTACTTTCAACTCACTTAGAAATGTTAAAAGAGTTAACTGGTAACCTGATGCCCCTTGGTTTAGAGAGACTTAAGATGGCTTAAATTGGATTTGTTATTGCAAAAATTCAAAGTGTGCCGCTCATCATCAGCTTGTCATAGTACCCAGAGGGTTTTCGCTCTTCAAGCTAAACAAGGAAGTCAAAGACCATTTGACTTGCCTAGTTTGCAAAACAAAAGAGCTTGATCTAAGAAATGTGGGGTTTGTGAACTGCGAATGGGTTCTCAAAGGAAAATTAATGAATAAAGACGATTCAAGAGTATTTGCGGAAGGTAAAACTTATGACGGTAAATTGTACACTTTCAAGGAGACAAACTATGTCAAGGCATTTGAAAATCTTGAAGTTATGGTAAAGCGAATAAAAGAAGTTATGATAGTCAACGATAGTCAGATCTACACAGATAGTGTTAGATCATCCCAGGCTTCTGAATCAATCGACCATATAAAAGATCCAACTTTAGAGAAGCTACAGCAATAAAAAAATGCTATAGAACAGGGCACTAAGTAGCAAATTAATTTAGAAAATTGCAAGACATAGAATGACAACCAAAGCATAGCTGAGGATATTATTAAGGGTCCCCAAGCTAAGAAGCATAGAACTACAATTACTTAAAACTAAAAACAGATTATGAATAAAAATTGGAGAGATTTCGCGAAATGCAATAGTTGCTGTAATGAAGACACGTCAAATCTAAATATCGAAGCTTAAAATCTCGATAAAAGACCTATTAGTAAAAATCTATCAAATTCTTTGAAATCAGGGATTCATAAAAGTAATTCATTAAATAGCTAAATCAACTAACAAGAAGTACAAAAGTCTAAGTGCCTTATATTTTGAAAATTATTAGCATTAATTTCTTTTCAAATTTAGATGAGTTGACTTAATTTCTATCAGTAAAATAGAATATCGATGAACTTAGAAATTTGCCAACATATTTTATAATTATTAATTAAAAATATTGATATAAAATGATGCTTAACATACCTTTAATGGGTTAGTTCGACTAATAGAACTAAAAGATATTGAGTTTGAACTAAGATCGTCTACCAGCAGATGTTTCTTAATTGTCGTTCTTGCTACAAAGAGAGAAAGTACCAATCGGATACTGGGTCAATGCAGCGGTAAGTCTAAATCAGATCTCCGATCATATTTAATTATATGCATGTATAAATGTTTAATTAATGACTATCTGTAGTTGATGTACTATAAATCTGGTTAAATAAAGAGCTTCCAGTTCTTGTTGAATGAAGCTCTAAAGAATAACGATAAAAAGCAGAATCCCCATTTATTCGATACAATTGAGGATAGAATTGATGGACTGAATAGGCTAGCAAGTTTTTAATTAGCTGCCAGTGAATATGAACTTGATCAGGAAGCTTATGATAAGATGTACGCTGCAGGAATGAACAACATCAACAATGCAGATAATTTACACATCGCAAACCCATAAACCTTTATCACTAAGTGTTTCTTCCTTATGTCCCAGGGAAACTTCACAAATACAATGCAATATGTTGGTCATTTCGATCAATTAAACTACTAGCACCCCTTAGCGATGGTAATCAAAGCCATAATTGAGTTTAGCAAAAATAATTATTCAGGTTCACTAGAATTACTGAAAGGAGTCCTAGCTAAAAATCCAAGATCCCCTCCTTCTATAAGATACGCTATAGGTTTATGCTACTACAGACTTGGCAACATTGAGAAGGCTAGATTTGCATTTTAAAGAGTTATAGACTTAGACTCACAAAACATTATGGCAATTATGTCACTCGCAATCGTTGATATTTCTTCGTAGTATACTGACGGTGAAGTATAGAAAGATATCGAAAAATTGTTGGCAAAAGCATTTGAGCTTGACAAAAGAAATCCTTTAGTTTTGAGATATTTAGCGGAGCATTTCTTTCAAAAGAAGAACTTCTTAGTTGCAAATCAAATGTGCTTGAATGGCTTGAAATCACTTGACAGATATCGTAGAAATGAGAATACCGTAAAAGAGAATCCTAACTTTAGAAAAGATTTGGAATACCTCAAGAGTGATTTGAACTTTATTCTCGGGAAAATATAGCATATTGATGAAAATTACCAAGAGGCGCTCAATTTCTATCAGAAGGCTATAAAAACTAACAGTCACAACTACTCAGCTTAGTTTAACTTGGGCAAAGTATACTTCAGTTTTAATAACTTTTAAGAAGCTGAACATTGTTTTGAAGCCCTCCTAGCAAATCAAAAGCACAAAGATTTAAAAATATTAAATTTTCTTATTGTATTGGTTTCATTTAGAAATAATTAATAAAATTTATTTACAAGATTGCTATGAAGCATTAAGACTTCTTGCCTAAACGAAAGCCAGACAAGGAAAGATTCCCGAATCTGTGGAATTGTTTAAGAGAGTTCTTGAGCTTAATCCTCAAGATTTCGAAGCAAATTATGAAATAGCTTAGATGTTTGAATAAACAGATCCAAAGGCTTCCTTAGTTTACTATGAGAGTGGTTTGCGTATTATGTAACATGAAATCGAAGAAAGATTGAGAAACAAAGAAGAACTAAGTCAAGAAGATTAAATCATTCCTCCAGAAATACTCATAAATGTGGGTACTCTAAGACTAGAGGTGGGAAAAACTTAGGAAGCTTTCGACTCTTTCTCTTAAGCCATTAAGAACTGTAATTAATTGCTCGAGCTCAAGAAAGATGATTAGAAGCTTATTTCAATTCTAATCACTTCAAAGTTTAATCTTGGGTGCTGGTATGAACAGCATCATAGATATGGAGAAGCAAGTGATCAGTACAAGTAAATTATCAAAATGGAGCCTACTTACGTGGATGCCTATCTCAGATTAGGTTATTTAGCCAGAAACAGAGGTGACTACAAAAGAGCACTTGAATATATCGATGAAGGGAAGAAGAATCAGATCAAGAAGCCTGAAGAATACTCTAAACCCATCAACTAATTATGCATTAGAGGAAAGATTCTTACTGATATATCTGAACTAGATAAAGCCTACGAAGAATTTAGATTTGTGCTAGAGAAGCTATCAAATAGAGACAGTTATGCTATAATCGGTCAAGCTAACATTAACTATGAATGGTCCACTAGATGCAGACATGACATTAAGTAGCAAGAGCATTTGCTTAAGAAGGCGATGGATAAGTACATGATTGTGTTAGAGTAAGATGAAGCCAATGCTTTTGCAACACTTGGCATAGCCAATATATTGAGTGAGCATAATAAGATTAACGAGTCAATGGAAATATTCAAAGCATTGAAAGAAAACTGTCCAAATATTGATTTGTTTTTTATTTATTTGATTTTTCGACCCAATTAATTTTAATTAAGCTCATAATTATCCTGATAACTAATTTAACTTTATTTGGAAGTTACCCGAGATCTATAAGTTTATCATTAAGAGCACCAATTTTGTTATCTATAATAATAAATATAATTAAATATCTAAATTTAATTATACTAAATATATTTTCTTCAATATTCATCATGCCTTGATTAACTTAGGCCATTTGAGTGTATACCAAGAAAACTACATAGCAGCTATAAATTTCTATAACAAAGCTTTAGAGAAGTTTGATGGTAATTGCAACCTTGAAATTGAGCTCTACCTTTCAAAAGCATACTTCAAAATGCATGATTACGAGAACTGCAAGAAAATTCTTCAGAAATTGCTTGTGAGGTACCCACAAGACCTTAGATTAAAGTACAACTTAGGATTGTGTTTGATGCAACAAGCCAATCAGACTTTCAATAAGAATTCAAGAAAGGTTTCAGAAACTTAGGAAGCTATTGCTTAACTTAACTATGCCAATAAGATGATCCAGCATATCATTAGAGTTAGAGCTTCTCAATCAACTGAAATTAAACCAATGTAAAAATTTATCTTTGACTATTGTTTTTGTTAAATAGCAGACTGGACATGAATAGCTACTCCAGTATCTTCCATCAAACATCTCAAAAGATCAATTAGATCAAGAACGAGCAAATTTCCAATTGATGTTTAATGAATGCGACGAAAGAATCACATATCTAAGAGAAATGATAACAGCTAGTTCAGCCTACTTGAAAACTGACATCGAAATTCAGAAGGAAATGCAAGAGAAGGAAGATCTCAAAGCCAATGAGATGAAGCGTATTCAATCTTAACAGGAACAGCATGAAAAAGATAGATAAGAACAGATCCGTTTGATTCAAGAGAAAGAGCAAGAAATTGCTGAGTAAAACGCTGAGGCAGCTGCTAATTTAGCTTTGGAGTTGCTTGCTAATGATAAGAAACGTGGAGGAGACAAGAAACGGATTGTAGGTGCTGACAACGATGAGGAAGAGCAAGATATGATGGCATACATGATGAATAGCAGAGGAGATGCTGGAATCCTAGGTGGAAGTGACAGTGAACTAGAGTATAACAACAAACGAGGAGGTCTTGATGGAATCAGCATGGATGAATCTGATTATAATCAATTAATCACACTTAATATGAATATAAATACTATACGATAGCAAAGTTGCAGGAGGAGATAATGATGAAGAGTCCAAAACTGGAAAGAAGAGAGAGCACAAGAAGAAAGATAAGAAGGAGAAGAAAGACAGAAAGAAGGACAAGAAACACAAGAAAGATAAAAAGCACAAAAAGGACAAGAAACACAGACATCACAGAAAGGAAGAAGAAGGGGCTGAAGGTGATGACTAAGGAGGAGCAAATGTAAGAAAGAGACTTAAGAGAAACAGAGATGCTGATGACAATGATCAGGATGAAGCCTAGGATAATTTAGCCGATGTAGCTGCTGTCAATGATTAAGTATTGGAATAACAAGAGCCTAATCAAGATGCCTAAGAGGAATAGCAAAATATGCAAATGGATTGAGAACTGTCCAATGATGTCAAGAGTTAGCAAAGTAAAATTAAACAACATAAAAAGGATAAGTTAATTATATTTCAAAACCTTTAAAAATATATAGAGTACATTCTTTGACCATTTCCATATTATTTTAAACTGAATCAAATAAATGACATTAAATCAGCATAAATATTAATAAATTAAGATGCTAAAGTGACAACAAATAATCTCAAAAACAAACTTGAAAATATAAAGCTTAAGATCAGAAGATGAAAGGGAGCTCTACTCTCATCTCATCCATGTCTCTTGAGTTCTCCTGAGTAGGCGTGGCAGTAAACTGATTACTTAACTCCAAATTCCAAATGACTGTTGTTGATTCAGAAAACCAAAGAAAGGAAAAATAATCAATCATATATTTATATTATACAAATTAAGAACCTTGTTGATGATAGTCTTGATCCGGAGTAAGTTCTGCTGATTCATCACTGAAAAGAGAAATCTGAGGATGATTAGATGAAAGATTCGCGCTCTCCTCACCTTCTGATTTATAGTAAGCTTGATTAGTTATAGTGAGCGAGTAAGTCAGTGCTCGAGTTACTTCAAGATCCACACAGACCACAAAGATCTGCATGAAACTTTCATAACTCTCCTACCTTCTTCTCAGAGAATTGCACTTGTAGTGCAAACTCATTGGGCGTCTTCCATCTCCTCATCCTCGTCTTTCTCTTCCTCCTCTACTGCCTAGCACTTCTTTCCCTTCTTGCCTCTCTTGTCGACTCCTGTGATGTTTGGCACAACTCCACATCTTGCGAAATCTGCGTTACCTAGCATCTTGCATAGCTCAGGGTCCTTCATGATTGCCAACATCACATGTCTAGGTGCAATCCTCTGCTTCTTCTCCTGCTCCACTTGACTGCCTGCAAGCTCAATGATCTCAGCGCAAACATACTACATGCATGCTGCGAGGTAGACTGGTGCACCTCCTCCGATACGTTCAGCGTATCTACCTTGCTTCATTAAAAACATTTAGATATTGATTAAGAACTACTAAAAAATGTAAAGTATAGGCAATTTGAAATGTAGTGAACAAAACTTTTCATGTACTTGGCTGTTCTGGAGATGGAGAAATGGAGTCCTGCTTTGTCCTGACCAGAACGCTTGGCCTTGGCTGGCTGCATGTGATCTCCTTCTGGTCTGGGGAAGTGAAGTGCCTTTCCCTTGCCCTTTCCTTGCTTCTGTGGTTGAATGTCAACTCTGGTGGTTCCTGCTGCTGTAGTTGAGTCCATAATATATAAATTAAAATAAAGAATAGTTAATCCATCTTGGTCTGATCTGTGTTTTAGTGAAAGATATGCAATACTTGCAAAATAGTAGTCTTGTGTTGTGTGTGGTGATCCAAAGAATCAATTATAAAGTTAGAATTTTAGTTTACTTATAAGTTGTATTAATCCAATCATAATTAAACTCTCTCTCTATTAAACAATTGAATTTAAATCTTGGTTTACATTAATAGAAATATTTCAGAGCTGTTTCTAAGGTGTGGAATGTTGTAATGAGGACCTCCAGTGTTTGCAAGATTTGACTATGCTCTCTACTCATAAATTTGTCCAACCTAATTACCTCCTAAAACCTAATTTTACATCTAAAGTTCAGATTCCGGAGACTCAATCTTCAAATTTCGGCAATAGCTAGCCTTGACTGTTCTATCACAATTTATCATATTATTGGCTTCATTCATACCCTCTCTGCTTTCTCTTAAACTTCCAAGATTACTTAGAGGTTAATTAGCATCGAATTGCTAAGAATTAGTCAAAGGTTGAGCACCATTTTAGTAATTACTCTAAATGAGATTTCCGGTAAGTGAGCTTCTAAGTTTCTAGTCAGCTTGATGACCTTAATTTTACTTGAGTCCTCTTGAGTTCAGCATCTTTGAGGGACTCTCCATCAAATCATAAGTGTCATCGTTGAGATATTGCTTGAAAGACTCTGGGTCATTGGATTCTTGGGCATTACTTCTTTGCGAATATGGCTACTGCTAATATTGAAGATCATTTATATTTTCCTTATCAAAAGATGCTCTCAATTTAGCTTATTTTTCTAGGTTCTCCAACCTCAAGATGCTCTGCTTGAATTCTTGAGAGTTGTGAACTTGCAAATAAGACTTTTATAGTGGATTAATATTTTAAGAAGGAGGTATGTTTGAGTACTCAGTCTATTGATAATCTTACAGTTGATCTTATTGCTGGGTTGAATTATTGTTAATACTCATTTTAGTTGGATAGTTATAAATTAATATTTATATTCGTTCAGCAATTTAAATTCAAACATCTATAATCCTCATCATCTTTCTTTTTGATTTCTATATTTAAAAATATTTTCAAACACATGCTATATTTAATACATTAAACTTCTATAAGTTTCTTACATTATTAATAGTCATGAATCTCCATAGTAAAATGCAAATTTCCTGATTGAATGGAATCATATTGACTGAGTTTGGTAAATATGTCAATTGTGAATCAATGATGTTTTGGAAAAATTAGCTAAGACCGTTATATAATGGATCCAAATTAATTCTTCCATGAATGACTCTCATCAATCTGTAGTGCTCATTTATGGTCAAATCTTCGATAACTTGTTAGTCATTTGGCTCACTTAATTTTATTATAAATTTCTAAATTATCCTTACTTTGATTAGTTGAAGAAGAAATCCTTTATTCTTGTCAAAGAAGTATGCCCACCATTTATGAGATATTTCAAGTTGTCTAGGGATGGGGGTTTATATTCAATTAGAACTAGCAGTAAATGTAGAGCTAAAGAGGTCATTACTTCTTTGTCACCTCCTTGATCGATAGCACTCAAATATGGAATTCCCTAAAAATAGATAAATTATATCACTCCTTTCTTACATAACCTGTGCAGTCATACGATAGAACAGTATTTACAAGTGAAACAAATAGATTCTTAGTGTTCTTTGCTCTTCTATTAGTGAAGAAAGTGCTGAATGGATTCAGAACGAGCAAATATTCATCAGGTCCATAGTACAAAGGTTGAGAAAGAATGATAATCAATAATCTGATCAAATCGATTCTAACTTGGTTGTAGGAGTTGTAGTAATGATTTGGGGCCTCAGGAATACTAATGCCAGATTTCCAAACTAATTGCTCATCGATGCCTAAATCAAAGTTTAATACTGACAAGAATATTTAATTACCATAGTATTGTAATTCCAATCCATCAGGGACTTCCTGTACGGAAAAACCAGGTTTGAAAAATAGAATGGACAGTGAGTCCATCATTTTAAGAGCATTAATCTGATTGCCAAAAAGAGCTTATTCTCTCCACATGCATCTCATCATTAATTCTTTATCTTCGAATAATAAGGGAAAAGTTCTTATCAAAACATGAATTGCGCCCTTCAATTACTTTCTGTGATTCTCTTCAGTAATTATTCATTGTATACATTTTATACGCTATATTATTTTTAATTTTGGATTTTTAAATCGGGCAATTCTTGAATATTGCAAATATTTATAAATACTATTTTCTAATAGCTATTTAGATTTTTATTTAATAAATAGAAGATAATACGCTAAATATTGTTACCAAAGAAATCTACTAGCTCTTTACAAATATTATGAAAATAATTATAGGGGCAAAATTCCAAAAATAATTGAAATACTTTGTCTTTATTTTGAATTTAATTTAATTTCAAATATATAGTAAATTAGTTTTAGTAATATACATAATGATAATACTTTCAGATAAAATCTGATTAAATTTGGTAAGAGTATAATTTTGTCACAGTCATATTTTTGAAATTTTAATATTAATTTACAATTAATTTAAGAGTAAAATGGGAGGATCCTTTTCAACCACAGATTATAGAGACCAAATAGTAAAATTCCAAAAGAATTACCTTGGTCAAGAAGACGCCACAGATTTGCAGAATTTCTTGCAAATGTCTGAAGACTTCTACAATATGTTCACGACTTGCCAGTTGGAAGATTTCAGAAAAGTGAAGGAAGCAAAGCCTGATAACATCATATATCTTATGTCCTTTGTAAGTTATCGTCACTTATTCTCATAATAAAAGAGAAAAAACGATAATAATTTACTTAACTAATGTTTTTTAGGCGATTAAAACAATGCATGACTTAGCAACATAACATAAAATCATTACTGAAGATAATAAATCAATTATTTTGATACACAAGTGCTTAAAAAGAAACTTGATCTTAAATTATTAGAATTCAAGAATAAATACATATATACCAGTATTTGTTAATTAATTTTAAGTCTCACAATTGAGAGTAGACCTTTCTGAAATGTTCAATGGTGTCTAAGACTTTCTTCATCTACTCCAAATCTTATTCTGAATCAAGTCTCTTAAGGAGTGATTGAATCTTGTTAAACACAACAACTTTGTAGTTTTCGAATTCTTCCCCACTTATTGCACTGAATGGTTTCATTTAGTTTTCTTCTTTATAAGCTGGTTGTGATTGAATCATAGCTTTGTAGCTATTTACTTTGGAGTTCAATACTCCTTCATCAGCTTTTTAGTTGTTTTGACTAACATTTCTACCATTTTCTTACTACTTTTGCTGTTGTGGTTGAGCTTATTAGACTTCCTTCTTGGCTTGGTGCTTCTATAGAAGCTTCTCTCTGGCGGCTTTGAGATAATCTGATTGCTCATACTGCTCAAATTCATCAGATTCTGCGGTTTCATTGATACTTTACATAGTAGGTAAGTCTGCCTTCACTTGTTGCACATTTGCAGGTTTAATTTGCTCTTATGGCTTGGGTTAAACCCCGTCTTTCCTGTAGTTGGTCTCACATACTACGCAAATCTCATCACCTTGCTTGTTTCTCATCAGTGGCACATAGCAGTCTAAGAATAAATGATTACTGGGAATAAGTTATAGTTACCATCACATTGCGAGCCTAACATTGTCCAACCCTTCAGCAACAGCTAACCCTATTATTAATGTTGAAACTCAGAAGAAATTATACCATTTATGCTGGAGCAGCATCGGATTTTTTCTTTTTCTCCTCGGCAGTAAGTCCCATTTTAGATTAAAATATCTTAATATTATAATCACTATTTATAAATACAATAAATATATTAATGATCACTTTTTCATTACATTTATACTTCAAAAATGAATTAAGTGATTTTTTAATGAGTAAGTTTTAGAAGGATTTTATGATAATCAATTAGTTCAAAGCTTTTATTAACATTTTGATTAAATTGTAAAATATAGGATTGATGAATTTATTGTTGAATTACAATTAAATATTAAATACTTGAATGTTTAATAAATTTCTGAATATTTATATATCCATTAATATTAAAACGACACGTAATTAGAATTAAAAATAATTAAAAAAGATACAACAGTATGGTAGAATCCAAAGATTACGAAGATCTTGATTTATCAAATATTGAAACCATAAGTGAGATTAAGAAACCCTCCATAAGAATTAAGAATGAGGTATATTTCTATATTTTGTAAAACTTTTCATAGTATTAAGTGCACCTGAATTTCCACAAGGAGTAGCTTTAAGTTCTCGAAATGCAGCCATTTGATTTAATTAAATCAGGTAAGATCAGCATATAGGTAAAACTTCAATTTAAATTGTCATTCATAAAAACATAATTTTATGATGAGACAAACAGAGTCCATTTGGAACATTTCTGGAGCATGTATCTTGTCAAGAATGCCATTAACAAGATGGATTTCGAGCTAGCAAACAGACTCATTTTTAGCAGAAACTGCCAGAAGCAAGTGGTTCTCAAGATGCTCTTGAAAGAGTACCATGACATTGTCATTGACCCAGAATAAGGCTCAGATAGTGAAGATTAAGATGAACCAGACTTGGAAACTCAGCACAAGAAATCTGAAGGCCTTTTAACTCTTATAGCCGCAGTTAAAAGAGGTTTGTGATAATTATATATATAATAATTTAAAGATAAGTTTTTCTATTATTTTTTAATTTTATATTATATTTTAGCAACAAGTACAAATAAAGCTAATGAGAAGAGATTCCCTAATTTATGTTTAAGTGTTATTAGTTCTTGCCTTTAAATAATAATAAAATATTGTTTCAATTCATTTACATAATCTTTGAATTCTTATTTGTTAAAATGGATATGATAATTATACATTAACTTTAGTATTTTCTTATCATATATATTTAAGAATATTATGTTGACACTATAATAAATTTTGTCTATTAGAAGATATTTTCAATTACTTCCCCAAAATATATCATAAAATAATAATTTTATACAATAGAAGAAATAAGAAATCAATTACCATTATGAAGTATTTGTATTAACAGTGTTTATTTTAGCTTATTCTAAAAACTAATTCAATAATAACTGGGATGTTAAATTTTATACCCTCATAATATATCTATCATTTGCTTTATTTTTAGAAATCAGCACCTCTTTTAAGAAAACTATCCTAATTACTATTAGAGTCTTAAGATATTGGAGTTTAATCATCAAAGCTCTGCTAATACTAAAACTTCTATTATTTTTGCGATGAAATAATATCATTACCCTAAGCAATGATTGACGATTCAAAATTGCTCAGTCTTAAGACATTTCTACCGCTAACTATAGCACTTTGATTAGCATAAATTCCATAAGAAAAATTGTTAATTATTGCAGAGTTTTTATTTTAGTTTTGTTAGTATAACTGACTCTGATTAAGTTAATTAATATCTTTATGAAGATATCTCGAATTAGAGCGAGCGTTTGTTTAATATTGAAGGGATAAATTTGTTTTGGGAAGACTAATTAAATTTAAATTGATTAAGATATAATTCGTGGCACTTAACTTTCTTGAAATCTAGGCAATATGGTACTTGTTCGATATAGAATTTAAAATTAGCTGGACTTTGATATTGACCGTACATTTCAATCGCATCCCTAAAGCGAGATAACTCAACTTTAAATTTTTGTATTAAAAACGACTAAACAAATAACTAAAAAATAAAGTCGAGTTGTTTCGCTTCATGGATACTATAGATGGTTACTGCCAATAGTAAAGTTCAACTGATTTTAAATTCTCTATCGAACAAGTATCATATTGCTAGGTTTCCAGAAAGTTAACTGCCACGAATTATATTTTAATCAATTTAAATTTAATTATTTTTTGAATTTTCAATAAATTTCTGAATATTCATATATTCTTAAATATTAAAGACATGTAATTAGAATTAATAATAATTAAAGATACAGATGGAGGATTAACAAGCTAACGTAGATCTAAATCTTGCAAACTTTGAAGTTATCACTGATATTTCTGTCCCTTCCAACAAGACCATAGATGATGTATGTCTAATCATCTTATTTTTATTTATATATAGAAGGAGATGCTGAAATCGATGAAAAGAGCTCCGTTTGATTAAATTAAATCAGGTAAATTCACCATAAAGATAAACCTACTATTTTAAATATCACACTCAAAACCATATAATATTGATGAGAGGAACAGAGACCATATGGAGCAGGTGTATTGCAACTCAAGAGAGCACTAGACAAGAATAACTTTGTGGAGGCGGATAAAATGATATTGGGAAGAAAATGCGAGCTCAAGGTTGCGATGAAACTTCTCAAAAAGGAGAATGATGAAGTTATGAAACTCATATAAAGTGGCTTAAACATTGACAGGGATAAAGAAGAGAAGAAAGATGAGGAAGAAGACGAGCCTGATCTAGAATAACTAAATGCAAAATTAAGTGGCATCTTTAGACTCATGGTCAAAGTCAGAAAAACTTTATAATGATAAATATTATATATAATTATTTAAACATATTTTCTATTAGTTATTTTTATTTAGAGCTATCCAGAAGACTCAAGACCAATGAGAATGAATCACTCTCTTTATGTTTAAATAATATTAAGTGTTATCGGCTTTAAATTAATAAACTATAAATATCTAAAATCTATCTATCATGCGCTTTATTTTTAAATAACAGCACCTCTTTTAAGAAAACTATCCTAATTAGTGTTAGAATCATAAAAAATCAGGTCTGTCTAAGTTTATGGAGGCAGGTGCTGCACTTAGTCTTGCCGCTTATATCAGGCAGCAGCTGCCTCAAAAGGTGTCAAGTCCAGATGGATTTGACGATACTTTTTTTAGGATTTTTAGGGGTGCCTTTTGATCTTCCTGAGGCGGTATAATGGACTGATAGTGGTTGGCGCCCCTAAAAAGAACATCCTTCCAAGCCAAACTGAAATCACCATTAATCCTTTTGAAAAAGTCCATTTCTATTGCAATAACAAACCATTAAGGATTCATCTTGAATATTAGGAAGAGAGGAACAAGGAATTTTTTTGACTTAGTTCCGAGTGATTTTTATGATATTGGTGCATAATCATACTACAGCTTCTATTATTATTTTTACAATGAATTTAAATTATTTCCCTAAGCAATGATTAACGATTCAAAATTGCTCAATCTTAACACATTTCTGCCACTAACTATGTCAGTTTTATTTGCATAAATTCCATAAGAAAAATCGTTAATTGCAGAGATTCTACTTTAATTTTACGAGACTAACGGACTCTATTTGATTGAATTTATATCTTAATTTAGATATTTCAAATTAAAGTGAGCATTTGATTAATAATCATTGCTCTAATCAACTTAACTTTGATTATTGGCAGATTAATATATTATGTCTTTGTTGTTAAGAGAGTAACTTTGATTAGATTAAAATTGTTAAATTCTATAAAGGTCTAGGATTCGTTTCACATCATTTAACACATTTTTGGTGATCGATTTGGGCAATTCAAGTCTTTAAGTTTAATAAACTTAATCATTCAAAACCCCAAAACCCCTTAGTGAGATTTATATGTCCTTTGATTTGTAGGGTATAGTTGAGGTCTTATTGGCGTTAGTTGAGAAAATGCAGATTTTATATTAATTTTGAGTATATTAATGAATATTAGGTTATTTAATTCAAACAAATTTTATCTACTTGTCTTTATTGTATTTCTTGAATCTTGCTATCTTTAGTGGCTCAAGTATGTCATCTAATGATTACCTTGGATATGAGGGAGCTCTCACGATTATTATCTCTACTATATTTCTAATTACTTAGCAAACATTATCTAGCTTTAAATGCTTCTAAGCTAAACTTATTGATTATTTTTCATCCTCTGTACCAAAGTAAGACATGCTTTCCATATCGCACTCTAATATAATTGCAGCTACTGCCCATACATCTCATTAGACTAAAACATTTGTCCATTTTTCTCTCATTAGGAAGTAACCTGGTGTTCCAAAAACCTTTGCTAAGGTTACAATCTCTTATCTTAAGGCTATATTGAAATCGATTACTACTACTTGGAATGGGCAGAGGTTCAGCATTACATTTTCAGGCTTCAAATCTCTATGAATATATCCAAGTTCATGCAACTCTTTGACACCCTTAATCATATCAGATAGAATATCAGGGTATCTCTTTTGATATAGATAATCTCTTAGAGTCATTTAAAATTTCTTGAGTCTTAGTGCGATAAAACCATAGCATAATATGACACAATCTAACTTAAGCAAATTCTTGCAGTCTCTTCTTTAAGCCTCTCTAAGAATCATATATTCTTTAGCAAACTCATTTTAATACTGTTCATTCTTAATAAGATAGCTGAAAGGGTATACCTTGTATTCGTACTCATCGACCACTATTAGCTTTGCTTTGTTAGGAACACTTATATGTCAGTAATTTTCAATACAGCTGCTAAGATCAATTGCATTTAATGCAGTAATATTCATTTCTTTCGCTTAGAAACATGCTATTATTAGATTCTAATCGTCTCTGTCTTTTGAATTTTTCCTACTGCTCTCTTTATGACTCAATCGTATTAGATTTTTTGATGGAACTAGTTTTTAAGTTTCTTAATCCTGCAATAAAAATTCACTCAAATGATTCTTCTGCAAATGCTTCTTTACTTTTGCACATTGAGTATAAGACTTTATGCACGTTCGAAGCAGAGGTCTTCAAAATTGAAGTTTAAATTAAGAAAGAGAGTGCAAAAATGGGAGTCTAAACACCAATTGAAGATGTAAGAGGGAAAGAGCAGCTGCCAGTTTTAAAAAGATAAAAACATTTTAATACTAAAACTGCTAAAATTATTTTGCAAACAAAAAGACCTTGAAAAGACACCTCAAAGAAATACACTATGGCAAAGTTAAGATTTATTTCAAGCATGATAAAGATGGTGAAAGATACTATCAAGGACTTTTAGTTCTACCTCCCTCGCAACATAAATGATTTCAGGCTTTTTAGTGGAGCCAAAGTTGAGCAATGATTAACCTGTTCAAAGAGTAGCTGCCTTACGATTTAAGCTAGTCGCCATGTTTAAATTCAAGTTTAAATTTCTATTATAAAGCTTTAATAACCTCTCTAGTTATAGTTACCATGTATAGGAGTTTGCACTGCAACATTATTGGTTGATATTGAAGTGTTAAAGATCATATTTATACTTAGATTATAATTGTAATTTTTCTTATTTCATTCCTAATATTTTTTATTTTGGTACTAACTTAGATAAAATTTAGGTTGGTACTGGTACCAAATAGGTTTTGAATCATTTTGGAACTTTTCCATTAAAGCCTCATTAGTTAAAAACAAGTTTACTAATTAAGTTTTGGTACCATTAAATTGGTACCAATTAAAATTAAACAGAATTAGTAACAGTACTAATTCAACTTAAACAAATTTTTTACTAATCTAATGGAACTAAATTGATAAAAATGGAGCTCCATCTCTGCAGTGTGTTACAGCTTTTGCAAACTTTCTCCACGTATCTTTGCAGGGTGGACCTACTATAAGATGCCCATTTTAAAAGTAAGATTTTTAATAATAGGATCCAGAAGTCTATAAATTATAATTTGAAATTCATATGTAGGAAGAGGAGCAAAGATGGAATCATTCAATGATCAAATGAAAAGAGTTGAGGCTCAAGAAATTATATCAAGATTCAAAAGTAAGGAAGATCTCTATCGATACCTACCTTTACATGGTAAGATAACTTGATGACTATTAACATATTATACAATTGGTTTATTCTTTTCAACATTGGAAGGTTCCAAGATTTCTTTCTTGAATGAAATACTTGTGAGGAGAAGAAAACTTTTAAAAATAAAGAGATTAAACTAGTAGAAATGCCAAACAACCCTGAGATTTCAATTAATAATTCTTATGAGGATGCCATGTAAGATGAGGAAGTGGTAGTTTACCTTCCTACCAAGAAACAACTCTCTAATAAACTACCAGAGAGGAACTTCATTTTTGGTGTTCTTGGTACAATAAAAGAAGAGTATCTTAGAAAAATAAATGAAGAAACTCATAAAAAACGATATTCTATCTCTCCTGAAGACTAGAAGAAGCAAGTTATTCTAATAAGCTCAGCCTGGCTTAAGGAACTTAAGGAACATCATTATCTTTCAAGTAAGCTTTGACATATAACTTTGTAGGAAAATCTGGTACTTGTTTATATCTTATGAAAGATAAGGTTCATAGAGATAGAAAACAGCAGACAGTTCATTAAGTTAGCAAGAGACTTTATAAAGATATATAAAATCCAGAAGATATGAACATAGATGCAGGAGATGGCAGTAAGAGAAGAAACTTAGGGCCTGTCAAGCATTAAAAAGAAGAAAAGAAAGAGAAGCCAAATCCTTTTAAGGGTCCATTTAATATGTGAACAATTTCATTCATTTAAGTCTAAAACTTATTAATAAACATTCATTCTTCCTTTCCTTGCACATATCGTAGTCTTATCTTTATTCACTCTCTTACAACTACTTTGTATAAAGTCTACTGTATCGATTGGTAAATCATGCATAAGGTGATACAGCAACAGCTTCTTGTAGTTAGTCTTGATTTAACTCCAATAGAATTCGATTCCATTAAACTGTGGGCTATAGGGAAGGTTATATACAGTAGTTATGTTTAACTCTTCATTAGCTTTCTTAGACTCCTTAGTCTTATGAACTGACAAGTTATCAACAAACAGTATGATCTCTTGGTTGCGAGGATGAATGACATAACCTTATAGACCTGAATCTTGACTAAAAGCAGCTAAAATTGCGTGAGTGTCAACCTTTACTTTTTAATCATATACTTCTATATTATCATACTTTTTATACCAAGACTTATTAATAAAAGTGTTGAATGTAAAACTGCTTCATCAGCGTGCATGAACTTGATGTTATTATTAATAGCTCTCTGCATTTAATCATATATATAGTTTAAATTATTACTATAAAATGGTACTGTAAAATCAATTACTCTCTTCTCTCTGTTGACAGTCTTTGAAGTAATGCCATTTCTTCTATAAATATTGGCTATGGTCTTAGGAGAGATACGCATTTCAGGAAACTTGCGATGAAACATGACGGCTTGTTAGTCAAGAGGAAAGTTAGCCCAATACTTTAAAGTCTTAGAGTCACATAGATAGTCAACACGGACCTGTGAGAACTTTTATTTTCTTGCTAGATGTTTTCAAGAGCCTGAGTTATAATTCTAAACTGTTAACAAGCAATGTTACCTAACAGTTGAGGCACTCTATGGCTGTATAATTGAGCAATGGTTTGACTTAGCCTATATTAATACTTGTACCATACCTAAGCTTAAGCATAAAATCTAAATATTACTCATCATAAATATACCCAAATAACGCTGATTTCTATTTCTCATTTTGCAGATTGGCCTAATTTCTCTACTAACCCCAATAAGACACCAACTATAACCTACGAATCAAAGCACTTATAAACCTCACAAAGGGGTTTTGGGGTTTTGATTCTGTTAAGATTGGTAAGTATATCTGTGATTTCTGTGAGAAGCCATATTCTCATACAAGAGATCTCAAAGTGCACTTAAAGAAAATCACAATCAAAGTCTCGTTATTATTCATGAACCTCCAGGAAAAAGTTTCCTATAAAAAAGAAGATCAAGAAACTCAGTTGACTCTCGTAGAGTAGAGATATAATAGCTTTCAGTCTCAGAGATCAATAAAATTATAGTAAAAATTGAGACTATAAAAATTCCTTTCTCTTAAGTTAACTCACATTAGAGGATAGAATAGAGAAAAGAATTATCACTAAAGATTAATACTCTTAAAAAATTTATCCTTTCAATTACTCTTGCTTATGAAAAGATCTAAATCGAATTTTCTAATGATTATTACGCTAATTAATAAGCAAATTTAAAGAGCAGGCATATTATCAGGTTTGCTTCAAATATTTTTTTTTAAAAAAACATGCTGTATTAAGGCTTCCTCTCCTTGTAATGACTTAAAGAGAGTTTTTATCTAATAACAGATGCCAAAGGTAAATTGGCTAGATAGTACAGCAGATATTTGAGGTAATAGAAGAGCTAAAAAAACTCATTTACGTTCATAGAGACTTAAATTCATAAAATATTATGATTATATTAAACATCTAAGAGTAAATAATATTGATTTCAACAAAGCTCAAAGTGTGCAAGCTTCTGCACTAAGAAATGTACGATGCACTCCTAGATATCTCTCCGAGAGAAAAGATTGGAGAGACGGGATACTGATTGGGATATATGGGCATTAGCAGCAATAATAATAGAGAGTGACATAGCAATGATATATTACTTTAGACGTAAAAGTGAGAAATATTATAGGTAAAAATCAAACAATATCTCGATAAAAATATAAGCAATGAAAGCCTCATAGAGCTTGCATATGAAGCAATAATCAAGTCAAGCAATGAAAACGATGTAGCACGAGATAAAATCAAACAGCAACTTAGAAAGATAAAATTCAAAAAACTGCAACATGACTCTAAGCTTATGCTTGTGTAAAATAATTAAAAAATTCGCATTTAAACACTAATTTAACATAAACCCTATTAAAACCCTAATGAGGTATGCATTATTTGTCTACTTTTATCAATCAAAATCTCAATAAAACATTTGAAAGGGTTTTTGGGTTTTGATTGGAAGTTGGTCTGCTTTCAAATGTTGCACAGTTACGAATTTAATTTGCTCCTTTTGCTTTTGTTAAGCGTCTTTTCTGTAATTAGTGTCACATACAACTCAAATTTCATCTCCTTGCTTGTTTCTCATCAGTGGCACATAGCAATCTAAGAATAATTGTTTATTGAAAAGTTTATAATTATCATCACTATGTGAACCTAACATTGTCCAACTCTTCAGCAACAGCTAACCCTATTATGAATAGTGAAATTAAGACTAATAAATACCATTTGAGATGGATCAGCCACAAATATTTATAGCAAGACCAATTAAATTATCAAAATTGGTAATTAGCATGATTTTTTTATTTTTGCCGGAATAACCATTGATTTGCAAATATAATTCCATAAACTTAAAATTTATTTACCAGTATTATTTAACTTTTAAATTAAAATTTCTCAAGATTAATAATATATCTAGACAGGACAATAATTTATATTTTCTTTTAAATTTTACACCTGCAATTTAAGTAATTTTATACAGTTTAATTATTAAAAATATTTTCACAAAATAGTGATTTTTTCAATTAAATTAATCTGTTTCAAAACCTCCTAAACCTTCTAAATAGTTTAATTATGATTTTTGTTATTAAATTCCTGGATATGTCAAAGAACTGATCATATTTTATTTGGAATTATAAGTGAATTTACTACTCTAATGTACCATTTATGTATAATAACTTCTTCCAAGTTAATTATACTCTAAAATAAAAACACTTTCTTAATAAAAAAAACTCAAAAGAGATTGTTGTAGAAACTTAAGTTTATTTAGTTAACAGATTTGGGAGTCAAAGTGTTAAAAAGTGCTGATTAAGCGAAAATCATTGATAGCAAGATTTTTTATTCATGGGAAATCGATGAATACAATATTAAATAATTTAATATAAATTATTAATTTCTTTTTTATGGAAAAATACCGAAATTATAAATAAATTAATTATTTTCTAAAACTTTAAATCAAGAATAAAGTATTAATAAATATCTCCCTTCAAACCAATATTCATTTTTCTGAATATTTATTAACCTAATAAATTCTTTAAAAAAATATATTTGATACTAATTAATTATTATTATTTTTAGATATACATAAGTATGGAGAATTCTCAAGATAACGTAGATCTAAATTTCTCAGACTACTAGACAATCAAGTATATTGTTGCCCCTTCTTACAGGGTTATAGATGAAGTATGTTATTATATATACTCTAACTTATATTTAGCATTAAGTCCAAGTCAAAATCTACAGAGAATAACTTACAGCACTTAAAATGGAGCCCTTTGATTATATTAAATCTGGCAAATTAAGCATAAAGATAAATCTAATATTTAATCTATCATGCTTTAAACCATAATATTTTGACGAAAACAAAAGGGAACACATGATCTAAGTCTGGACGAATTTCTTGGTCAAAACCGCTCTAGACAAAAATGATTTTAAGGAAGCCTAGAAGCTAATATTCGAAAGAAACTGTCAGATGAAGGTGATCCTTAAATTGCTCCAGAGAGAATTCTCTGAAATTGTCCAAGACTAAGTCTAAGGAGCACATGGTGAGCTTCCAAGGGCACTCGACGAAGAGGTGCAAGAAGTCAAATCATTGGGCCTTATTAAGCTTATCGCCTAAGTGAAGAGAGCCTTATGATAATTATTTACATAAAAAAATTTAAGCATAAATTCTTTAGTTATATTTACTTTTAATTTAGCTACTAAGAGTCAATGACAATATTCTAAATTTCATATCCCTGCTAATTTATCATTCATACTTAAGCTATAATAACAGCAATTATGAAACAAGATTACACGAAACTAATTATTAATTATTGGAAAATTTATCATTGAAATATTTATGGTAGCTTAAACTAAGATATTGCATTGAATTGAAAAATTAAATTTGATGTATCTATCATTTGCTTTATTTTTAAAAAACAGCTCCTCTTTTAAGAAAAGTGTCCTAATTACTGTTAGAATCTTAAGATAATGGTGTATAGTCATCAAAGCTCTGCTAATACTACAACTTCTATTATCTTTACAATGAATATAAATTATTTTCCTAAGCAATGATTGACGATTCAAAATTGCTCAATCTTAACACATTTCTACCGCTTACTATGGCACTCTGATTTGCATATATTCCATAAGAAAAATCATTAATTGCAGAGCTTGTTTTTAAATTTTAAGAGACTAACTGACTCTGATGTGTTTAATTAATATCTTGATTTAGGTATCTCAAATTAGAGCGAGCGTTTGAGGAATAATCATTGCTCTAATTGACTTAACTCTGATTTTTGGCTGATTGATAAATTACGTCTTTATTGTTAAGTGAGTTACTTCGATTAGATTAAGATTGTTAGATGTTGTAAAGGTCTAGGATTCGTTTAACGTCATTTAAAACATTTTTGTTTATAGATTTCGACAATTCAAGTCTTTAAGTTTAATAATCTTAATCGTTGGAACTATTTTTTAAAGAGAAGCTATGAGAGGATTTGTGCTTTAGATTATTGGATTTATTATGAAAATAATTTGAGTAGTTGTTTGATTTTTATATTTTACTCTGAATAGGCTTTTTATTGTATAGATGCGAAAATTTAGTACTTTGTTACCCAATCTTAGTTGGACTTATATCTGGTAAGAGTTACTCTTCCATATTTATAATAGGAGTGCCATTAATATAGCTTTTATTTCTGATTCTCTAAGTAGTTTTCACAAGACTTTTAGTATTTAAAAGTGGTATCTTTCTTTTCTTTAACTCAAAACTTTTGCTTCCACTATCAATAACTTATTGTGGACCTAATTCAAATTAAGTTATAGATTCGTTTTGTATAAAAGAATTTGCCTACTTTTCATAGTGAAAATTATTATTGGCTTTAAACTTTGGGCTTTAGCTTTTTTAGTTTCTTTATTACTATGACATCACTTAAATTATATGATTTTGATTAGGATTTGATTAACTATAATATTCATCATCCGTTGCACTATTCTTGAAGTCAAAAGATTATATAAGCTCAGTTTTATTGCCTAATCTTTTGAGCTTTCTAATTGGAAACTTCCTAGTATTAACTAAATTTTATTAGTTATTCTCAAATTTGTTATCTAGTAGTCCTATGTTGACTTAATTTATTTAGGTGCTTTGCAATTACAAGTTTTTCTTCTCATAATGATTTTGATAATTTTACTCATTGACATAATTTGATGTTAAATTGTCCAAGAATACTAAGCTTTTTTACTCTTAAACATTATTTAATTGTTTCTTACTTTTTTACTATAAATGACTATTTTCTTATAGATTAACTAAGCTATGATTTTAGCTTTGATCTCTTTCTTAGTTATTTAAGTAATTTGATAGAATAGATTGACTATATCGCTTATTTTATATCAAAACGCTAAGGTCAAGGTTTATTTGCACTTTTTCATTCAGATCTGAGGGTGATAAGAGTGGACTTTTTATATCTATAAACGAATTCAGGGTTTTATTAGAGTCTTAAATATGATTATCTTTATCAACCGCTTCAATTATTTTAAGGAATTATTTATATATACTCAATAATTAAAATTATACTATTAAAGTTATCACCAAAAAGAAGAATTCCTTAATCAATTATATTTACGTTAATATGCGGTTTTTAGTGCTGTAAAACAGGTCAATTTAGTATATCCATTTTCTTGGGTGGTCTAATGAGATTTTTATAGATAATCTATGAATTATTGTTTAAGTTCATTATTTTTTTTCTGAAATATAATTAAATTCTATATTCTAGCTTAATTAATTAATTTACTAATATGTAATTAAAATCAGGAAATATTAATCAAACATTTACAGGGAAGTTGAAAATGTCTGACAATAAATGAATGAAGTTTGTGATTAGTTTTTATATTCTCGACTGGTATAAGTGTCAGGGAATGAGAGAGACAAGCAAGAAAGGTAGCTTGGCCGAGTGGTCTAAGGCGCTAGCTTTAGGCGCTAGTCCGAAAGGGCGTGGGTTCGAACCCCACAGCTATCATTCCTTTTTTGTACTTGTATTATTATGTTTAAATTTTGAATCTTTAATTGCAATAATAATACTACTATCTTTAATAATTAAGAGAGGGAAGTTTAATAGTATGTATACTAAGATAAGACTTTGATTAAAAGTTAAAGTTATTAAGGGTTTATGATCATTTAATATAGCACCTATATTTAATTATAATATCTAATCTAAGTTAATTTAGCTAACTAATATTAAGGGAATAGGTACTAGGCAAAAATTTCTAATTTTAACAGAAAATAAAATTCTACGTTTCGAATTTACAATAAATACAAATATGGGAGAAAATTTAATTCATCAAAGAAAATTATTGATATTGATGGATCTAAACTTCCAAAAATAAATAATTAATAAGAGGATTTATAATAATGGACCCTAATCCCAGCAGGGTTTAATTAAGTAAGATAGATAAAAATAGTGATAAAATAAGTAGATATAATTTGATTTTTCTTCAAACTTCCAATATATCGATCCAACTGACGATAAAGATTCTAAGCGAAGTATAAGAATTTAAGATTTATTACATTCACATGCCACCATTCACTTCACAATAAAAAGCAATCCAATAACTAGGATAGCACTTAGTATCGTTCCTATGAAGGTATTAAATCTGAAGCTCTTAAATTGCAAATCCTTTTCGCTCAACGATAAATTCTTCTTAAGAAGTGAGTCTCTAAGCTCCTGAATTTGCTTTCGCATCTCTTCCAATGTTTTCTTATGAATGGAGTGAATCATATGAATCTCAGAGTCCTTTTAGATAAGCTTGGCTCGATACTCACCGATGTCCTTGAAATTATACTGTTAAGTGGCTGCATTATGATTCAAGAAATTTCCAAAGGTACTGTTCAGAGATTGATTTATAGAGCTTGAAGTGTTGAGAAGTTGATTGTTTGGATTCATAGAGTGAGTCAAACTTGCTAGTTGCTTTTGAGACAGTGGATCTAACTGCTTCTTCATTTGCATTACTTCTTGGTCTCTTTGGGAAAGCATAATCCTGAGCTACTTCAACTATATTCTAGTAATAATTCAATTTTGATTAAAACTCCTCGTTGACAGAGAGATCACTCTCAAGTCTATTCTTGATAGAGTGAAGATCCTAAATCTATCTCTTAAGGCTATCATTTTCCTTCATGAGTTGCTTATTCTCTTGAAACCTCTTCTCCTCCTCAAAAGCATGCTTCATCTCTCTGGCTTCCCTCTCTTGCCTTTCTCTTTCTTCCCTGTTAGCCTGAATTAACTGTTATTCTCTGGCCTAAGCTTGATACTGATCCATCTGGTCTTCCATATCCCTCAATACTTTAAAATTATTGAAAAATAAATATTTTAGCCACTTAATTACTGCATCATAGTGATCATTCTCTCTCTGTTTATTTTCAATCTCTTCTTTCAAAGCATCTAAAGCCATTTTCTGCTCTGAGTTCAATCTCCTAGAATTTCCTAGATCTTTCTATAGTTGTTCATAGTCTTAGATCTTCTAGCTGATTTTATGTAACAAATAAGAAATTGGCAATGAAACTCTGAATAAATAAGTTAAATACTTATATATTATGATATCACCCTAGAGTTCCAAGATTTAATGAGCTTGAGCTTGAACAGTCTACTCAAGTTTGTAAGTATATTAAACAGTCTAGTTGAGTTGCTGATTCAATTCACCGATTTGCTGAGTAAATTGCTCTGCCTGCCTCTCTTAGTCCTGTCTAAAAGTTATTCTTACAGTAATTATTATTTTATGAATTTGGTTTAAAATTAACATATAAAGATATAGTCTAACATGCTCCTAAATCTGATCAATCTTATTTTAGAAATCATCCTCATTAATCACTGATTAATCCATCAAGTTACTGTGCTAGGTAGGCGATCTTTTCTTAATAATTTAAAATTGCAATTTAATATAGATTTAAACTTTTTTATATTTTATTTGGTAAATCAAATTTCTGAGAACTGAAGATGTGGTTGTTCATATCATTTGGTGTGTGTAGAGCTCTCGATCTGCATCTTGGGGTAACTTTAGCACTATTAGCACCTCCCATCATCATGCTGTTTCTAAGTTGAAATAATAAGATTTGACATAAAATTAATTAACTCTTATTATAAACTGTTAATTTAATGATTATTTTATTTGGTTACTAGACAATTTATAAAAACGAGACATTCTGGGGATTCTATAGAGGCATCTAACCCAACATCGTTCGTAATGTATGCGTGAACATTGGAGAAATGGCTTCATATGATCAATTCAAGCAAATGTTGCTTCAATACACAGCAATGAAGGAAGGTATCACCTTGCATTTCACTGCTGGTTTCATGGCTGGTTTCGTAGCTACCTGTATCGCTAGTCCAGCTGATGTCGTTAAGACCAGACTCATGAGTAAATTGTCAGCATAATTTCACTCTATTAAGCTATATAATTACATCAGTTTAGCCCAGATTCCTACACTGGTGTCGTGAACGCATTTACCAGAATGCTCAAGGAAGAGGGTCCAAAGTCCTTCTATAAGGGATTCATCCCCAATTTCATGAGACTAAGTATCTGGTCATGCACTTGCTTCATCGCAATGGAAAAAATCAAGGTATAACTAGCAGGTCCTCCCAACAAGAAAGAATGAGCACGATAGAAAGATATAAACGCTAAACAATTTAATACAGTATTTTTAAATCTAGCTTGGAATTGTTTATTTAATATAAATTATTCCCATTTTAATATATGAAAAGTCATCATATAAATGAAAATAGAATTGATGATGCAAATGCATATAAATTGCAGAAATCAGCAATTATACATAGTGTCATTATTTCGAACTAGTTATATACTTAATTTAAACTTTTGTCAACTCTTTACTTTATTTTTACCCATAACTTTACCTTTTCATTAACGCATTTCTTATTAATTCCTCTGATACGATTATGGAATTTTATTATCCATTATTAATAAAATCTTTGAGAGTGAGATATAAAAATAATATAAACAAATCTTTAGAATTATAATCATGGTTGAAGAACTAAAAACCTCATAGTAATAGGAATTGGATAAGTACGGGAGACCTTTCCCTCCCAAGCTTGGTGGTTACTGTGTGCCTCGTACTGCCGCAGATGCCATTGTGCTTCGTGAAGACAAGCAAAATGACGACTACTAGGTATTATTGATAACTCGCAAGAAGGAAACTTTCCATGGTAAATTGGCTTTCCCCGGTGGGCACATCGACTACAACGAAGACCCAGTAGATTCTTGCATTAGAGAATTGGAAGAGGAATGTGGAATTAAGGCTACTAGCAAGCCAGAGTTAGTGGCAGTGAGAGGGGCACCAGAGAGAGACCCCAGATATCATATGATTTCAGTATTCTACCTTGTGTAAGTGCCTGAAGATGCTCAAATTACAGCAGGAGATGATGCAGCCACTGCTCAGTTTTATGGGTTGAAGGATGTCATGAAGACACCAGATAGATTTGCATTTGATCACTATTAAACACATAGAAATATATATGTTTAATATATAAACATTTTAAATTACAATTTATTAAGGCAATATGAAGTTCTAACTGAGTTGATCAACACTAGACCAGAGCTAGAAAAAATAAGAGGCACTTTTTGACTAGAAATATACAATATTATCAGAATTTATAAAGAGAATAAAAGTTAACCAATAATCATAAATCGTTTTGGATTAATAATTCAATTCATTATTTGAAGATATATATATTTCCTCATTTGATTGAAAATTTTAAACAATCATATTAAATATTTACACATAATACAATATAAATATCATAATCAAGAATTAAATCTGTAAAAATACTATTAAACTTATACCTGTCAATAATCTAATAATCATTGTTATTGTTGTTGAGCATCTTTGTCAATCTTTCTGAAGAAGTACATATATCCCTTGCCAATGGGAGGGTCGTTAGTCTGAGCCACTTTGGCATCATTGTAGTAAACCCACTGGCCATCTTTCTTGATGTGGCACACATAGTGGCCACACTGAGTGCTAGTACCTAAGTGAGTAATGAAGCTGTTCAAATTCATTAAACAATTATTGCCAAATTAAGGTACTATCATGAAAATGTGTATAAATTTTGATTGTAGAAACCAGGTTTCTCGTCAGAGTACTTGCTGACAGCATCGTGTGATAGATTGACATCAGTCATTTCGTGATCGCTCTCTGGGTCATCTGCATGACTGAATAACCACTCAGCTGCTCTGTCTGGGTTGTTATCCTATTATTCATTAAATTTTACTTTGAAATACTTACGCAATTCTTCAAGGCCTTTCTAACTCTCTTTTGCATGCTCAATTAGATGAGTGAATGAAATTAAAACTATTAATGAAAATACTAATTAGAACACTAACATATCTGTTCCGACCGAGACCACCTACCCCACCCCTACCCCACCTCCCGGTCTACCGAGACCCCCTACCCCAACCCCTCACCACCCACTACCCCACCCCATAAAATACCCCATTTCATATCAAAATTTTTGTCCTCAAGGTATGAATCGATTTCCTTCTTGACATCTCGACTACATGACCCTTTTATATATAAAAATATCATCAAATTTTCAAAATTTTTCTCCTTCTTACTAATGCTTAATATAACTTTTTACTTAAGTTTTTACTTGATTCTCTTGGTAATTCGATTTTTTATGCTTACTTTGAAAGAAAAATTAGTTTAAAACTATTTTCTCGAAGTATCAATTATAATTGTTAAATATTTTATTCATTGACAATTATGCATAAATTTTATATAAAATATTTTTATCAATTGAATCATCTCCTTTCAATATAATTCCTAATAAAAGTATCATAATTTTTTTATTTTTTTTAAAACTTTATTTCGTTTAATAAAAAAAATTTGTTATTTCTTTGATAAATTTGATAATAAAATCAAAAATGTTTAAACTATCAGATGATTGTAATTCACATAAGTCTTTATTAAAAACTTTAGAATATCAAAAACTTTCGCAGATTCAATTTTGATTTAAATTCTAGTTTAAAAACAAGAAATCTATAGAGAAAAGTTTTTAATAAAGACTTATGTGAATTACAATCATCTGATAGTTTAAACATTTTTGATTTTATTATCAAATTTATCAAAGAAATAACAAATTTTTTTTATTAAACGAAATAAAGTTTAAAAAAAAAAAAAAAATTATGATACTTTTTTTAGGAATTATATTGAAAGGAGATGATTCAATTGATAAAAATATTTTATATAAAATTTATGCATAATTGTCAATAAATAAAATATTTAACAATTATAATTGATACTTCGAGAAAATAGTTTTAAACTAATTTTTCTTTCAAAGTAAGCATAAAAAATCGAATTACCAAGAGAATCAAGTAAAAACTTAAGTAAAAAGTTATATTAAGCATTAGTAAGAAGAAGAAAAATTTTGAAAATTTGATGATATTTTTATATATAAAAGGGTCATGTAGTCGAGATGTCAAGAAGGAAATCGATTCAGACCTTGAGGACAAAAATTTTGATATGAAATGGGGTATTTTATGGGGTGGGGTAGTGGGTGGTGAGGGTTGGGGTAGGGGTGGGTAGGGGGTGGGGTAAGGGGTGGGTAGGGGTCTCGGTAGACCGGAGGTGGGGTAGGGAGTGGGGTAGGTGGTCTCGGTCGGAACACATATCCTATCATTAATATACTTCAATTCTAGTTTTAGTTTGCCTACAGACCTCTCAACCTGTTTCTTGTCACTCTCCCTCCAACACTCACACTTCCCTCATTCTAATTAACCTTAGATGGTGTCAAATTAACCGATTTGTTTACCAATGACTATAAAGAGAAGGGGAGTTGATTAGAATCTTAATCAAGATTTATCACAACGTCAGAATGCTCTGCTTCAATCTAGAAGAAGTTTTGCATATTGCTGTTTTGATTTTAATCCTCATTAAGATCGAAGTCATAGTCATTGTTTGGTTCAATGTGTTTCTTTTCATTCTTAATTGGTTTGTTTCTTCTTGTTGATATTCTTCCACTGTTCTTCTTTTACTCCTCATTAGCAATAAACAAGACATTATAGATAGAATTATTGAGCAACTTTCAACTCATTCTTGGGGATATCACTGAAATACTCCTCGTCATCACTGTGCTCTTGATCGAATTCCTCCTCCTCATCATAATCGTTTTCCTGTTCAGAGATGTCTATTTAAACATCATTTTCTTCGTTATTGCTTCCACTATTGATTAACTAAATAAACTCATTTAATAAAATATTAAATTTATTTAAAATATATATATTTTATGCCAATATTTCTGTTATTATTCTTTTTAGCAGGAGATTTCTATGGTGATGACAATTTGCTGCTTAACATGTTTTAATCAGTGTTATCATTTTAATTTCTTTAATCGGCTGCTAGCTGCTGATTTGCTCTGTAATTTATCTTTTTCTTTGATGGTTTGATATATTAGAAGATCTCATTCATAAAAATGTGTATCACACATTGTAATTTTAATTAATAAAATTACAAAGAGATTTTCTTCAAGAAGTTTCTCAAGAATTAGTAAACTAGCTCTTGCACACATGCCAGTCTGATCTCTCTTATCAAGTCCCTTGGCAAATACATTCAAGGTTGTCTTTATTTCTTCATAAAGATGCTCATATGTTAAGTAAATGCAAGTTTTCTCATTATTATCAACTTTTTCGTATAACTATGAAAATGTGAGATATTTGGGTTCGTTTAATTCAGTGTCATAGTCAATGAACTTTTTCTTTTGTAAAGTCTCTTTTTATTCTGGAGTGAGCTTGACAGCCTCAAAGAATTGTCTGAAGCAATACCAGTACTTCAAAATATCAAACATTTAGCAAGCCTTGTCCTCCCAAGTTGGCATGTTATCACCAAGCTCATCACATATTGGTCTCTCATTTGGAGCCATTCTTGGTACTTGCCTTATTCCATACTTTATAACTTTACAAAAGTAGCACTTCCATTTACCTCTTGGGCACTACTTCTCATACCCTAGGCAATCTGCGTGAAAAGCTGAGGGGCAGTCATCACAACAAATCAGCTTTCCTGGTAAATCGCAAATACCACAAACATCAGCATTCAAGTCAACATTTCTCTTAGTTCCGGTAGAGGTTCCAGCACCTTGTGCACCACCTTAATCATTGCCATCTTCATCCTTTTCCCCTCCTAAACCCGGTAACCCAGTTTAGAAAACTAACTTAGAATCATCCCATTTTTCAACGCTATAAGATACTTAATAAAATCACTTAATAAACTTACTTAAGCATATCTTCATAAGTCAAGTCAAACTTCTTAGGTCTTCCTCTTCTCTTTATCAAGCTTGAAATAATCTCCTCCTGTTCATTTACTAATTTGTTGATAGTTTCACTTTGTATCACACTTTATTCTAAGAAGCCCATTTGTGAAAGTAAATTGTAATTTGAGATGATGGATTGCATTTTAACTGACTCGAAATTATGTGGTCTTTGCTTTTGTATTTACTAGTAATTTTCATTCCCTGCTTTAAGCCTCTTATATGGGTTTTCAAATGAATCGTCGTTTTGAAAGTTATTACTTTAAAAATCCTCCATGCCTAATACTTTTCTATCATGAACTTGTTAAGCATCCTTGAAGTTATAGTAAACTTGCTTAGTTCTCTTCCTATTAGTCTTTTAAGCAGTTGCATCATTAAAGATTCTATCAGTCAATTCATTGTCTGTGAGTAACCATTCAAATTTCTCATCGATAGAGTCATGTAATTCCAATAGTTGAATGTCTGTTATGTCGAAGATTCTCTCAGTGTTTGGCTATGTCAAAATCTCCTTTATTTTCTTGTACAGATCTCTAACACTAATGAAATCGCTCTCTTGCAAGTAGTCATTAATCTTTGATAATGAAGAAAAAATTGGCTCAGAGTGAAGCATGTCCCAGAAATATAAGGTATAATTATCTGCATTTAAGCTGCTATTCAACCCTCTTGTCTTTGGAAATTTATAGGTACATTTCTGGCATTCATTCTTAAAGAATGGATTCACTTCGTTGCATTTCTTGCATATTTTCTTTTCTTTACCAGAGAACACATAATCCCCTGTAAGTCTATCTTTCCAACTGAGGTTAGTGTTTGTTTATGGTCTTTATTTTTGACCTTCGATTGGATTTTCAGGGACTTTAAATACATGAATGACTTAAACTGGTTGCTCCTCTTATATTTAATCATCTTAGTTCAATTTTTTACTCTCTTATATTCTTTAGCTCTTTTGTTCTAAACCTATATTGGCGGGTTTTTTAAAGGCATCTTGAATATCAATTTTATTCTGATTTCCTTCTTTTCTTTCATTTTTCATAGATTCTGGCATTTGGGTTCCTGGACCAGGTTAAGGACCCGGCTTCTTCTCATACTAAAATCCACAGTGAGCACAAGTCTCTGAATTCAGTAAGAGAGAATCACAATTTACACAGACTTAATCGTTTGCGATTAATACTAAAATATTTAATAATAATTATTTTTAAAAAAATTATATTTCTTAAAAAAAGCATAAATTTTAAGTATATTATATAAGGAATCATCAATGAATTAATTTATTTGCCTCTAGTTAACCTACATCATGATTTTATAATTAAATAGTTAATTTTAAGTTCTATATGATTTTTAATTTGAAATTTCACATCTTATAAAAATGTATAATAAATAGTGAGGAACTCAATTACACTAACATTATTTTTAATTGAGTTATTTTTTTGATTGTATCTTCCTCTTTTTTACCAAATCTTACTCTTGGGAAGAATGTATTTTTATCGATGTGTGCTTAAATCTAATCCAGAATGGAATTACTCATTTTTTCAATAGCTACATCCTTCTAATTTTTATTAATACAATCAGATGAAATAGTTTTAATAGTAAATTCTTCTAATATGCATATTTCATAATTATTCTCTTAGTCAGACTTGAAGAATGGCAATTGATTGCACATAGCTCTTGCAAAATCCTATGGTCTTAATCTAGGCTCCATCAAGTCCCAATCAAATTTATCTCTCAAAATGAATTTATCTCCAAATCTAATGTCAAGCTATATATTGGGTTTATTAATAATTTATACTTTAATAAGAAAGCGAGACTTACTGTAATTGGAGCTACTTTCTTATCAAATGATAACTTAGATAAATTAACTGCAGGCACCTTATTTATAAATTAAAATAAAAATCATATAAAAAATAATAATATTTATAATTAATATTGTTAGGGGGTTTTAGTTGCTAGATCTTTCTGAGATCCTCCATCTCAGCCACATATCTCTCTACATCAAATAGCATTTTAAAATTAATATTTATTATTGAAGAAGAAGACATTAATTGCAAAAGAATTATTAAATAATATGATTAAATGATTTATTCAAGGAAAACTATTTTTGTCTTTAAATAGAATTAATTACTTTCAAGTAAAGGAAAGGAATAGTTAATTAAATTTTAAATGCGATTTTATAATGAAAATTTCATTTTATATTGAGAAAGAAAAAATTTAGTTTTTATGATATAAATTTCCTGCCTCTTTGAATCAAAATAAATTTAAATTAAATTTCAAAGAAGTTGTATATCGTAGAATTTCACATTAATTAGCAATAAATTTAAAATAATCGAATTATCAATTGCATATAACATCCAACACTATTATATATTTTTAATATTTGTCTAATGTTTATCAAAAACTTGTATTCTTCTTTAATACTATAATAACTTTATAATTCTATATTAAATAAAAATGTTCAAAAAATCAGTGAAGATCGCTAATTCTCATTCAGTTGCCAACAAAGATAAAAAGAAGCTAAAAGAGCAGTTAATTAGCAATCATTTTTATATTATTCAGGTGTATTTCCCATTAAAAATAAGAATATTTACTTCTAATCTAAAGGATTTTTAATAAAAGTTTTTCTATACAATTAGCTTAAAGTTTGACTAGAAATGCGTTGAGACATTTCTTGACGACAAGAACTATGACTCAAGTGAATTGATGATGGATAAAATTCAGGGGTCGAAAGCAGTGATCTATTCCCGCCAGAAAGTTCCCTTGATGTTCTGCCCTGACGCGAAATTAGGCTCATATTTTCCCACTATATACATGTTGTTCTAATTTCAAGAGAGTGGTCTGCTCAAATGCTTCTTGAAGACTGGAGTGGAGTCATATATCTTCAATGGGGCTGATCTTATGTGGCCAGGCATCAAAGCGTTTGGCGAGGAACAATTTAAAGTCAATGATATTGTCGTCATTTATGCCAAGAATTAACATTCATTAGCATAAGTGGGTGACGAAGCTTTTTTGTTTCAATAAAATACAATAATTAGGGAATAATAGTTTATTAGAATTCTAAATAACTCTTCAATTATTACGAGCTTATATACCTGTAGCAGTGGGAAAAATGCTTGCAAATCAAATTCCTGATAACCTGAAAGGTAAAGCAATTCAAGTTGAACACTACCTATATGACGAATTATGGAATATGGGACCCAAAAAAATTCCAATAGAAGTAAAAATCAATAGGGATGGTGAGAATGCAAATGACTCAAGCCAAGCTGATACCTAGCAAGAAACTTAATCGAAAATTGAGGAAGTTAAAAACGACTAAGATTAAACTCCTAATTTTTTCAATATTTTTACATTTTAAGCTTAGTTGAATAACTTAAATTAAGTCGAAGAAGAGAAAAAATCTTATGAAGCTGATGAAAACGGAAACACTCTCCAAAATGATTAAAATGAAGAAGAAAAAAATACTACAACTGTACAGTCTGATTAAGCAGTACCAGAAGAAGAAGGACTTGAGGCCAAAATACCAGCTGAAGAAATGGATCCAAGAATAGTAGAAGCATTATTCAGGGCAATATTTGAGGACTTTTAAGATTCAGAAATGCCTATGGAGCCATCTGATTTGTAAAAAGATTATCTTTGCTTATATTCTGATATCAATTATAAACTAGATTTTAGGTGTTCTTCGTTTAAGAGAGTAAGTATCTCACATTAAATTAATGATTAATTTGAAGATTTTATGAGTTTTAACTCTAATTATTATAGATTGGAAAATTCTTAGAAATAATGCATAAAAGAGGTATCTTAGATTATTCTGAACCAAAAGGAATAAATCATAAAAACATTTTAATTAATTTTAATCATAAAGTTATAACCAGAATTCACAGAGCTAACGAAGAGCTCAAGTCTTTCGAACCCAAATATTCATTAAGAAAGAGTAAGAAAGTGGTTCTGGCTCCTCAAAATTAGGATGCAAAAGGAGTTAGATACCCAAAAGTCGAAATATCAGAAGTGTTCTAATTAAATAAAAATCTCAATTGTGTTCTATAAAACGTCAAAAATATGAATAAGAGGTAAGTGGTACTGTTAAAGTATTAAAATCTTTATTTATAGCTAGAAGTATTTCAACTTGAAGGAATTGAGAGATTTGCTTACAGATTACGTCAAGGAAAACAATCTTGAAAATTTTGCAACAAAAGGCTCTGTGAAATTAGACCCAATTCTTAATTAAATAATCTCAAACCGAAAAGTGATAAATTCACAGAATGAAGTATCCAAGGATAATTTATATAAAGCGTAAGCATTTTCTTTATGATTTTATCATGAATTTTATCAGTATTTTGGATCATATTATCGATTGCTATCAAGTAGTGCAAATTGATGAATAAGAAATAATCAAGGATAGAGTAAAATTCTTCAGAGGAGAAATTCCCATGGTGAAAGTTCAAGCAAAACGAGTTTAAAATAAAAAGCAGACTGTGATTACAGGCCTTGAACTCTATCAAATTGACTATGATGAGCTAGTTTAGTACTTGCAAAATAAATGTGCTGGTTCAGTTACCACACAGGAGACTGAAAGCTCTATTGCTAGTGGTGCTAAGAATCCTAAGTAGGCTGTGCTGGTCTAGGGCAATCATCTTGATTTGATATCAAAAGATATAAAACCCAGAATGTTATTTGAATTAAATAATATACAAGAAAATTTATATATTCAATCCTATTTGAACAAAAAATATAATTTATATTGTTTAAATTATGATTAATCAATAAAAAAATATTATCATAAAAGCATCTTTCTATATAATATTTGATAACCATGTACCATTAAATTTAGTTAAATTTGAATATATTAACTTTGGTTTTATTGCCTAAGAGATACTTTGTTCCAGAAAAGTATATAATTAAGGTTGATGATATCAAAGGCAAAGGTAAAAAAGGGAAAAAGTGAACAATAATTAAAACCAACAAAAGCTCACATGAAAACTTAATTAATCTTGATTTCTATATATTTATGATTCTCAAGATAAATGCACTAAAATCTTTGGTTAATTTAGAGAAGTAAAACTTAATCTTAGTAATTAATTTCTTGATATCTTTTATCAATTTCCTTAACTAAATCAAAAATATGGAGCAATCTTGTCCACATTTAACCTCTGCCAATTTGACTAAAAACCTCTAAGGCAAACTCATCTACAAAGATGAGTGCACGAAGTGTTTCCAGTCAGCTGTATGTCATTAATTTTATGTTTTCTCATTAATTTCAATAGAAATCAGAGACTGGCATTGATGTTTGTTTGAAATGTTTCAATGGCGCTTGCACAGGAAATGACTTTGATCATTCGCAACTTCACTCCCAACATCATAACCATCCAATCGTGTTAAACCTGAAATAAACTCTTAAGGTTAGTAGTGAAAGAATGATTGTCTAAATTTAATAAATAGGTTAACGAAAATGCAGGTGAGCCAGCTAAGATTACCAAATTGGCTATTGGAAAACCTGGTGGAATTGATGCTGGAAATGATGAATGGGAAACTCATGCTACTCTCAAGTTATTTTCATTTAGAAAATCTATAATATATGGTAAGTTGTTTTCGAGACAATAATATTTTAATGAATACAAGTGTTTAGCATGCTAGAAAGAATTAGATAAAAATCATCCAGAAGCTAAAGGTGTAGTAGATTCTGTTTTGCAAGCATAGTCTGCCTATTTCCAAAATACTTTGTCAGAATGGGAGTTAAAGCTCGAATCCTGCGAACATTGTCTCCTCTTAGATCAATCTACAATTAACTTAAATATTTATCATTCCTATAAAATACTGATTATCAACTATTATTGCATAGTTTATAATAAGAGTTCTATTTTATTATGGAGCTCAGAAGATAGCAGCTAAATCTCTCGCTCACTGCTAAGATTGCGATTTATCAGCAAATCTTTGGCTTTGTATGACTTGTGGTCATTTGGGCTGCGGCAGAAAGAACTGGGATGGTACTGGTGGAAACAATCACGCAGTTGAGCATTTCGATAGTCATCAACATCCATTGGTGTGCAAATTAGGCACTATTACTCCTGAAGGATCAGCTTGTAAGTTTTTATCAGATTTATTCTAATTCAATCAAATGTTCATATCTTTATATAAAACATTTACTTTTATAATTTTTATCGTTAACTTTATTATATGCTATAGCATATCAAATAATGCCTAAAGTATACTCTACAATTATTTATTGTATCTTTGTTGTTTAGCAATCTATTGCTATGCTTGCAACGACGACAGAAACGATGAAAACCTCTCAGACCACTTGTAAACTCTCGGCATAGACGTAAAAACTCAAACCAAGACCGAAAAGAGCATGGCAGAGTTGGATTTGGAACTTAATTTGAACTTCACATTGAGTAAGATTCTCGAGGAAGGCAAGGAACTTATACCTTTGTTTGGAGCTGGGTATACTGGGCTTGAAAACCTGGGCAATTCTTGCTATATGAACAGTGTATTGCAAGTGCTTTTCTCACAACCTGAATTTGGATAAAAGTATCTTGATAACTCTGTGATTAAAAAACATCTAATGGTGGGAATTTAATCAGTTCAGTTTTATATATGTGGATAAAAGAATTTTACAAATATCTATATGTGATTCACTTGATGTCTTGTACTTAACATGCTCCAGATTGCATGGAATGTCAAATCTCCAAGCTAGTTCATGGTATTTTCAGTGGTCTCTATTCAGAAAAGAAGCTTGCCAAGAAAGTTCCCAAAATTATATACTTTAATAATCTATCAATTTACTAATCTATATTAAACCAAATAATATTCAAAAAGTAGCTTATGAAGGTCAAAGTGAAGAAGAGAAAAATAAAGAAGAGTTCTTCTAAGAAGGAGTGAAGCCTCATATGTTTAAAACTTTGATTGTTCTAATATAATGGTTTCTTTTTACACATTTTATTGGCAAAGGACATCTTGAATTCTAGACAAGTCATCAGCAAGATGCCCAGGAATACTTCTTCCATTTATTGGAGAAAATTCAGAGATTGGAGAAGAAAAATAATAATAACCCAGGTGAAATCTTTAATAAAATTGGATGTAAAACTTTTAAGTATATTCTTACGTTTCTTATTTAGTTTATATAATTTAAGTTGAATTGTAATTTTTAATATCTTTGAGTTTGAATTAGAAACTAGAGTTCATTGCCAAGAATATATAAATGTATATATTTTAGGAAGATAAATGGTTAAAATAATCTAGCAATAAATGTAAGACTAAACAAATTTAAATTGAAAAAAAAACTGATATTGTATTTTTTTAAGAAATCTCAATATCTTTAGAAAATGTTTGATAAATCAATAATATGAGATTTACAGAGACGTTATATCAAGAATATGAATAATATCGAAATTATTTTATAATAAAAAAAATTATTTTAGTTTCCCTTAGTAATAAAAGCTTATCATTGTAAAAAATCTAATTATTCTTTATAGCTCAAATCAATATACTTTTAAGAATATTCTATAATCTTTGTATTTTATGTTTACGAATATCTCCCCCTTTATGCTTATTATTGAATGCAATCATGTAAAGTACTCCAAGTCCAAAGCACAGCAATTAACACTTATCGCACCTGTAGATTCCTCAGTAGAGAAAGGAACACCAGTCGAATTTGAAGCCTGTCTCCAAAGATTCTTTGGATAAGAGCAAATCCCAGACATGTTTTGCAAAAACTGCTAGAAAAAATCAGCAGCTCTCAAGAGTCATAGTCTAAACACCTTCCCCAAGGTGCTTGTAGTTGTACTTTAAAGATTCGTTTATGATATTATATTTATGTGAAATAGATTATTGCAATTAAAATGAAACTTTAATGGTATTATACTAAATCTTTTGGGAAATATTCCCAATAAAAGTTAATGTAGAAAACTCTTTATTATTTAATTGAGAAGTTAATAAGTTAAATGATAACTGGGTACCTAAGAAACTAGAAATTGAACTCTAAATGCCTCAAGTCGACTTAGATTTCGAGAGATTCAGAGGCACCAATTTACAAGGCCACCCTGGTGAACAGTTAATAGTGGATGACGGTAATGAGGGTGAACAAATGGGAGAGCCTGATCTCAACCAGGATATCCTCAACTAAGTAATTATGATGGGCATCCCAGAGAATCATGCTAAGCATGCTGTGCATAAAACTGGAAACAACTCAGTTGATGCTGCTATCTCATGGTATTTCGAGAACTAAGAAGACCCAAGTAAGTTCAAAATACATTATATACTAACTATCTCAATATAGGCTTGAATGAACCATTAATTGTGAAGAAAGCTGGAGGAGCTGGAAGTGAGAGTAAACAAGATAACATTCCATAGGATTTGATAGATGGTTTGGTTGGATTTGGCTTCACTGAAAAGAGAGTTTACATACAATTCAAAGCAATGCTTCTTAAAATGAATTATTGTGAAGCGATAATTTAAATTATTAATTTTATTTATTGTTTAAATGGAAAGTCTTACGAAGTCCAAAGACTACTTTGAAGAAATGTAGAATGCAAATCACTTACAAAAGGATAGCTCTCATTTAACTTATAACTATGAATATGATACAAATTTTATTGAGGTTATTATTTAAAATTTCGTCACTATTAAATGTCATTCTTATTTTTTTCCTCAAAATTTAAACAATTTTAAAGAGTGTGTTGATATAAATATAATTTATTACCTTAAATTAATAAGCAGAGTTTTGTTTTTCAAGTGACGATTACAAGTAAATCCTGGTGAGCCAAATTGAAAAATCAACTCTGAAACATCAATTACACAAACACTTGAGAATAGAGTTGTTTCAAATATTTCAAAGCAAGTTCAGTGTCATCACCTTTGAATATAGCCAGGTAAAATTTTATCATTTCATTTTTATTTTGGTGTTAAAACAATGTCTACAGGAAATAATTTTTAAATCCCTCTTAAAGTATACATAAATATTTATACACTCATCTAATGCTACTAATTTATATTATGAGTGTAAATAATTGATGAAGTGATGGCATATATTGATATTATCTTTGATGACATGCAGATTCCAAGAATTTACCTGAATTATCCAAAGTAAGCCAAAGACACCCTCATTTACATTTCTGTAGATTCAACATTGACTATCGAAAGATAGAGGCATTAGTGATTAAAGATCATAAAATTATCAATATTGATACTGTAGAAGTACAGCTGCTGTATTAATTACTCAATCCCTACTTTGAAGAAGAAAAGTTATTCTACACTTCGATCTCAATATTAATAATTTTTCTTAAATATATAAAATAAGATAAGTCTTTTAGCCTTTATATTAATTTTAATTCCATTATAAAACAATAAATCTCGTAAATAATGCAAAAGTTATTAACAAATTAAGCTCTGAATGACTAAGAAAAGCACATATTTTCCTTGGATTAACCTTTCTGTAATTTCGACAAGGATATAGCCCTCAACATGAGAATTATATAATTAATGTGTTAAATAATGGGAAAAACCCATTCTTACTATTAGAACATATTTATTTAATTGGCATGGCTGATGGAGAATAACTAAATCAAAGTCTCATTAATAACGAAGAAGACAACGTGAGCAGTATAAATGGAGATATCTAATCACAAAGTGAAGAAAGTTTCATAAATATGCATACTGATATACTCATGCACATAAATTATGAATTTATTGAAATTATTTAACTTTATTGACTATTTGATATTAATTTATTAGTGATATGGCAAGGTAGTAATCATCCCAATAAAACTACCCAGTAATAAACATTTCAGGGGTAGACGATATTCAAAAGAGTATAATTAGAGACAACCAGAAAAAACGCAAAAACAAGAAGAAGAAAAAGAGGGGACCCCCATAGCAATAATAAATCTCTGAAGCTGATAGCAATAGTTATTATAATAGAATAAAATTACATTTGTAAATAGATTAGACAAATATTGTCAAACTATTGACTTTGCTTATATATATAAAATTAATTATCATTAATATCAAGAAGTTGAAATGAAATAGAGTGAAGAATAGTAATTACAATCAATAGATTCTCATTAAGAATTTATACCTAATTATAAAATAGTTTCTAATTCTTTGAGATAGAGATTCCTCTCTTATTCCCCTTTTATTTACTAAAATACATACCATAGAACTCTCAATCAGGCCAAATACTATCTGATATCTTTACAAAGTTCGCCTAAGAATAGCTCTAACTCCCATTAACATCAAATAATAAAAACGCAAAACTACCATAAACCGATGAAGATCTGCTTAAATTTAAGCAGCTGTAGTAAGAGCTAAGGATTGTCAGAAATTCACCAATAATATCACAAATATTGCTCAGTATGTATTTAGACATCAAGAAAAATAAAAATTATTCTAATGTATGAAGAAAAAACTGTAGTTTTATAGATTAAATCTTATGTATAATGATTTATTGAAGGAAAGCTAGAACAAATAAATATCCGTAGAATTAGAAAAATAGAATCTTATTACAGAAATACAGTAATAAAAAGTTTCAAACTTACACCTCACTAGGCAGTTACGAGAAGCTTAAGATTAATGCCAAACTTTTAAAAAAGAAAATAAAAAGTTTAAGAAATAGCTTAAAAAGGAAAAAGAATTAAAATAATTAGAAATTAGTGAAAAGTCTATATAAGTTCAAATGCCCTACAAAAAGCAATCTAAAAAAGGAAATTTATAAGAAATTAATTTAGAGGAAAATTTTTTAAGTGAGGCAGCAATTAATGAAAGGATGTGCTAAGATATAAGGGATAAAGAGGGATTTCTAAATGATTAATTTCTTCTGGATTTTATGTTTCTAAAAGCTTAAAAAGTTGATAAAGAACAAAGTCACCAACAATTTTCTAATACTACTACTTAAATTGTAAATTAATCAGATAACTAATAATGCATTTAATTATGATATAAATTGTACTTTAAAAGAATAAAAAATTACCATTAACAAATAAATAATGGTTAAGAATTAATGATTGAAGAAATATTTAAACAAATAAATAGAAAGTTTATTGATGTATATCCATAGACTGATCTTCTGTATCTATTAAGTTTATTTCATTTTTGAAGTTTCTTCCCATTAAAGCTAATTCCTTATCCCTAGTTGACTCTATTCTAATTGGGTTTTGTATATGAAAATTAGTTTTTAGCTTATGGTGTAGTTTGACTCCCTTATCTTTCTGCAACTTAGCTATTGAATTGATTGTTAAAAATCTAATTCTAACATGAGTCTAATGAAGTCTTTCTAATTTATGTATTTTAGAAGCTTTAATTACTTATGCTTGTGTTATTAGGAGCAATCTTACGCTATAAAATGTTATTATAAGGTCTAGATTGATATTTTGGAATTTGAACGCTATCAATTAACAAATTTTAATCTGGTTACTACTTTTAAGAGTTTTGTGGCTAGCTTTGAATTTGATTGTAAGTTTGGCTATTTTATGCGAAAAATGAGGACTTTTATTAATTTAAGCCTTAGTTCATTTATTACTGTTGCCATTATTGTTGCTATACCTGGGAGTTGAACTATTAATTAACATTAGGAAAATGCTGATTATGTTGCTAGTATTATTGCAAGTTATTTATAGGATTAATTTATTGCAGACTTTGATTCAACTTAGACAAAGGTTTCTGCTGGCTCAATCTTTCTAGACTGTTACTTAAAGGGGGGTTTTAAACTCTAGGCTTAGTAATACTAAAATTTTCAACTACTCTGTTTGAATGTAAAGAGCTATTATTCATGTTGAAAGTATTGTTATGATTATTAAACGAGCTTCTTAAAACATCTGAAGGTGTTAGTTTATGATGGGAACTCTCAACACTTTAGTCGAAAAATGTTTAACGTTTTTGCTAGTGTTCGACGGGTTAAAAAGATTGCTAAGGCTTTTACTATTATTGAGTGTGAGGTTATAACTTTTATTTTGATTTTTATTGCAAAGATTACTATAATAGATTTTATGGCGTTGTTGATTTTTCATTTTTGACTTATAGTTACTATGTTTGTACAGTCTATATCTATGGAGTGCTTACGTTTTGATTTTGTTATTAAACTTAAGTATTTTAACAAGCTTGCTAATTCTTCATTTATTAATTTTAAGCAATCCTCTTTTACATTTCCTGATAAAAAAGTTAAATAAAAATCTTTACTTACTAAAAGCTTTGGGTTCAAAGCAATAGGGGATTTAGGAGTAATATCTTCATTATTTTTCTAAATTTAGGCATTCTATGGAGTATCTGCGAAAAAGCTTGTTATATTTCTTGTTTTCTAAACACTTTGCTACTCTGACTGTGGTTTCTGAAATTTGTCGCATGTTTGTACACCTCCAGTTGGCCTGCCTCTCTTTTTCTTTTAATCAATATTCATTAATCTCTAAAATGATTGAATTTGGTCTTTCATGACTTGATTTGATTCTTCATTAAGAAACTCAACATTTTCTACATCATTTTCATTAAGCTCAGTCATGCATGCTCGTTTTGCATCGTTTTAGTATATTCGCATTCCCTCCGACTGCATCCAACTCTTACCCAACCAAGTGTCCTCCCCAAAATTTTAATTAAAAAATAAGCAAATATAATCCAAACTAAATAAAATTATATCAAATTTTCGATTTGTTTCTACCTTAAATCAATCCTGATGTCTTCTTCTATTATTTAATCGATGCTTTCTTTATGCAATATCTCCTCTTGATAGATTAACTAATTATAGACATAGTGTTGCTCATGCATATTTTGCCTAAATACTTTTTAAATTAGATGATTTTATTTTTTAGCAATTTCTTCGTAATTTTTGAACCACCTCTCAGAGAACAGTAGCTTTTTATGCCTCTTCAAAGCTACTAAAAATTCATGAGAACAAGGTAAACCAGTGTTAAAATGTTCCATGCACGTACAAAATGTGAACTCATCAAAAACTTTGACTTTCTAAGTTTTTTTATCTGAACTCTCAATATCTTTGCTTTGATTTGGATTAACATGCTGTACTATGTACAGTGTAGATTTCCTTTTGTAAGAATTTTTGTCTTCTTTTATAATGCGCCAGTATTTAAGACCTTGACCTATGTTATACTTGCATCTTTCATATGCGTTTAGAGTGAGATACTTTAGTATGTAGTCATTTAATATTGGTTCTCTATCTATAACTTAAGATTTTGTTATCCTGTATTCTTCGTAGGTGATTCTTTCTATTTCTGTCTTTTTATCTTCATAATCTGAAGCGTTTCCAAGTTAGTTGTAGATGTTTTTCTATTAGTTCTGAAGCTATTTAATTTAAGCTTAGTGAATTCTATCAATCCAACTGAAATCAAGAATGAGGTTGATTGACTTGTCTAAATTAGAGTCTCTTTTCAGTAGATGTTTGGCAAGCCATAACTTCATAAACTCAACTCTTTGGTAGACATTTACACCAGCTGTAAACTATTGGATAGTAAGATATTTACACCAATACTTCTTCTCCTAATAAAGCTTATTCACTATTATATTGATTTCATTGCACTCTCCTTTTATCTATTCGCTTTAATTCTTGCATTCTTCTAGATCTAAATCAACTTATTGATAATTATCGATTTTAGGAAGCTTTTCTACTTTATACATCACTTATTTCACGCTCTCTGGTAGTTACTTGTTATATGTCATGTTTCTGATTTGGAATTTTAAAGATTTATAGAGGTGCTGGTAAAACTTTTTAAAAATTTTAATTTTTAATTTAAATCATTTTTATTTTAGCAGTAAAGAAGCTTAATGCCTGGCTTGTCTTTTATAATATGTTCGATTGCATTTTTGACAACTGATGATCTCTCAATAATGAGAGAGTGCGGGTATCTTTAACCAATAGTATTGAAAAAACTTTAAACTGCAAATTAGTAACTTTCTATGTCATCCTCTTTTAGCAAAGCAACTCCATAAATAAGTGTCTTGCCTTCAAAGTTCATACCTTAAAACAGAATTAAATTACGCTTAAATCTTGTTTTCTGAAGCCTCCTGTTGATAAAGACAAAATCTTGATATATCTCATAGTTCTGTTTCATTTCACGAGTTTAATAAAAAAGATTGATTATTCTACTTTGGCAATCTTCATGTCTAGTTGAATTGTAATCAATTGAATATGGATCTTATGTTTTCATCTCAATCAGTTTTTAGAATAAGTATTTGAGTTCTTGAGTTTTTCTTTCATTTGTGCCGTTATCTTATTAGTTCATTTAACTCTTAAGTCTTCTTTTCCTTCTCAGAGCTGGATCTATTTTAGAGTTGAGCTTACCATCTTAAAATGTACCCTTTCTAGTTGGCAACATCAACCCACTTGCTTTACATTATAAAACTTAATTCATATTACTCATTTTCTCCAGAATAGCCTTGTATATCTCAAAATATTTCTAGACTAAGTTTGTATCTTTAGTACTCTAATTTTCTGATAGGATCTATAAATCTTTGTCCAGCATGAATTATTAGTCTGTGATATTATTAGTTCCCTGCATACTTTATTAATTTTGCTAGGAGAGTCTTACTGATGATTAATAATCTGAAAAGCTGTAAAAGAAAGGATGAGAATGATGCATTTTTTCCTTGTCGTAGACCTCATACAGAATCCAAACTTAATTTTGTGGAATGTATCTAAAAGTAAGCCCGAAAAAGCACGATTCTTCATTTAGTCCACTTTCGTTTTAGATCATCTCAATGTCCTCCTATGTATATTTATTATTGTGATGAGAGCAGTAAAGCCTTAAAGTTTTTGAGTTGTCTTTGTTAAGTTTGGCTGGTCTCTTTATTTTCATGCTAAATCCAAGGGGATTCGCCCAATCCTTATTTATAAGCCTCACTAGATCTTAATGACTGTCCAAATGACTCGTAAGAATCATGCACTCTAAATGCTTATAGTCCATTTCTTTCAGAATGAATCTAAATTTGTTTTTCGTATCGTTTTATCCAAAAGAGGGTTAAGTGTCGTATGCTCCCAGTTAAGCTTGTGAGGTCTATTTTGAAACTATTAAGGTTCCTGGTTTGTTATGATTCTTGAAGTACCTATTTCTATTCAGGTTTCCTGACTTAATAATAGAATATTATAATTTATTTTTACAAATTTGACTTTGATTTAGTATAGACAAAGAGCACATCTTCTGGCATCAAGACAAGATTTCATTCTATAAAGCCTCCATTTGATAGTTTTATTTGAAAATGTGAATCTTCAGAAATCTGCTCCGAAAATGCCTCTTTTATTGTTTATCTTGTTTAGTCAAACGAACCGAACTGATCGATTTGAATACGCTTTGAATCTCCATTGCAAATAACATTTACTTCAATTATGCTCTTCAAAATAATATCATTCTATTCTTACATATTGATTAAAAAATTATATTCATAATAATAATTATAACTTTAGCATTAGCTAACTTAATTAATTCAATGACTAAAGGTATTAATGAGTAATTATTATTTTGTTTCAAGGGAAATTAATGTCAGTATTACATGAGCATTTACAACTTATTTTTCAAATAATTTGGTATTTTCTATCTTTTTTAAACGGTTTTATTGTGCCTTGAATTAAAAGCTCAACATTAAAAATTCCAATTTTAAAAAATATCAAATTTATTTCATTTTATAATTTTATAATATGCAATAATTTATGTTAGGAAAGTTATCATATACTCCTGGGCAATTTTTATTTGCAATTTTGTTTAACTAGGCATTTAAATTAATACAATTTCATGCTTATCATTTTGTGATTTTTTAAAACTTTAATTAATTTTCAACAAATTTTTCATGAGGAATAGGAGTTAAATGGTTTTAATTTATTATTAAAGTAAAGTATCAAAATTTTGCATCTAAAACTTAGTCTCATTCGCTTAATAGAAGTTCTTTATAGAATACTATTAGAGATTGCAACCGAAACTCATTCATTAGGACTAAGAATTTATGTTATGAATTTTCAATGATTAATGATGAATCAATTTGACTTATTATAAATAATTCTATTACTAATTATCGAAATGACTTTCTGCAAATATCTACCCATTCTTTCAACTTGATTTCAAGGGTTATACTTAAATTGTGATTTCTAAGATTTTTTTATGTGTTTTTATAACCTTTCTTTTTTAGTTGACATATCAATCTTTTTAATTTTAAATTATATTCATTAATCTAACACGTTCAACTATACTGAAGAAATATTAAGGTGTTTTATTTTTCGATGTAAATTTCAAAAAGTTCAAATAATTTGCATTTTGACCTCAAGAAGAAAAATATTAATTTAAATTAAATAGAGTTTGATTAAATTAATTATGGCGTAGCTTGTCAAAAATAGAGTATTGTAAGGATTAATAAATTCACAATAAATACATGTTATTTTAGCATAAACAATCAATTATTAATATAAGTTTTTGCAGTTCCTCTGTTCTTATTTTTGAATCTCTTATATCCATAATCTCAATTGGATCAGACACCATAAAAGGCTGTAAGTCTTTTATCATTTCGTCCTTTTTAGAGTAAAAAGTAAAAATCCACATGCCAAAATTAGTTGAGATGCCCATCATTTCATGTTTCTTTTTCTAAAGACAAAAGTTTCTTAGCTACTGAAAGTTTTCACTTATGGCTGTTTTCAAGATACCTTTTCCTTTTATTGTATTAAAGTTCTTTATTTCTATGATGTAGAGCATTTGGCTTGTCTCATAAGTTTGGACAGTAAGATCTGGCTGTACCTTTTTGCCAAAGAGCTCTATCCCTTTTTCTCCATCTATCTTCAGCTTCATAGATTAAATTAAGAATCAAATATAATTATTAAGATTTTCTTGTTCTTTTAACTTTAGGGTCACCACCGATCTAAGAATTTATCACTACATTTTGGTTTACAGGGCTTGGTTTATGAATAAGAGCATAATTCAGCACTTCGATTACGAAAAGCCTAATTTTCCATTCCATGTCAAAAGCTTAGAGGGGTCCTCCGAAAATCTCAATCAAATTATTTATTTTGTCAATTAAGGGCTGGACATTGATTTTCTTTAGAGCTCTTTGTCTTGAGGAATTTCTTTCATAATTCTCACTGAATTGTGCTGCAGCAGACATTTAAAACCAAAAGAATATAATTTTTGCTTTGTAGAAAAATATTAAGTTTCCTTAAATATCTGTATTAAAATTAGTCTCCTAAAATTTAACTTCCTGTATAATATTTAACATATAAAAATTTAAGTTTTGATTCTCATTGGAAATTGCAAATTTCCAAACTAAGAACCTTGAATTCCTTAAATTTATGACAACTATTGCAAAGAATTCTAATTAATAAAGGGATGATTCATTTATTAAGTGCTACTGATTGTTGACTAAGTTGATTCAGATTCAGAATCAGTCAAATCTACTATTTATTGAGAGAAAAATGACTGTGGGTTGTAAAATACTTGTTAAGCTGGATTGTACATTTAAGAATTCTAACTAAATTCAATTGGGTTGTAAGTATTACTAATAAAAAATATATTTTAATATGAAATGTTTGATTCCCATAAATTCATTTGTTAAATCCTCGAATCCTCTCAATTAATTGTTTCTAGGTCCATAATAGCTTTATTATTGTGTATTGGGCAGTGTTGTTTATTATGTTGACATTTAGCTCCCACCAAAGTTTTGAGATTATAGTAAACTATGGAAGCCTCCATTTTAAAGCCCTGCTCCTCCAATCATTACAGAAGTTTAACTTGGCGTGCTAGGAATAGTCTAGCCAGATTCCTGTTGACAATATTGAGCAAGTATTAAGTCTATATTTTTCTGAAGCTTATTAAGCTCTTCATTTTGTGGTCCTCCAAAGTGCTTGTAACTTTAAATTAAAATTAATGTAATAACTCCAAAAGAATGGGAAAATTTAATTGAAATAAAATTAAATAACTCTCAAGATTATCTATAGCAATCTTTGTGCAAAATCGAAACTCATCTGTATTAAAATCTGTGGGAACATAAATAATCAAAGGGTTATTCTGTGTAGTAAGGCAATATTCCAGCTCATCATCATTTTCAAGAATCTGTCCATTGTGCATTACTTCTAAATCAAACGGACTGATCATATTAGTTTGGTCATATTTCTGATAAAGTAAATTCTACTTGTAAACTTCGTTTTTGAATTCTGACACTTTCCGACCAGTAAATCTCAATAACCTTGGGTAAATTGGGTGGTTTTGGCGAGCATGCTCCTTTATAACATAGGTATAGTCTTCTAGGATTTGTTAACCAGTGTACATGTTTTTATCAATAAAATTCTAAAAGAAGTTTAATGCGTATCTTTTAATATTGAAGGATACATAAAAAAAAAGTATAATTAAAATTAATAATCAATTAATTATAATTAGTGGCTGTTAACCTTATAGAAATCGAGACAACATGGTACTTGTTCGATTTGAATTTAAAATTATCCGGACTTTACTGTTAGAGGTTGTTTTTTATCGAATCTATTTAACGAGATAAATCGAGTTAAATATAAATAAACTACCAAATTACCCAATATTAAAGTCGATTCATCTTTCTCCAGAGATGCGATAAAATATTACTTTCAATAGTAAAGTTCAGATTATTGTAAATTCTCTATTCAATAATACCTAATTGTTTTGCTTTCGGTAAAGTTACCTCTCACTTATTATAATTATCTATTTATTTTATTTCCTAATTCAAAATTATTCCTTCAATAGTAAAATAATGACTATAAAAATTTTCTTTATTTTAAATCTTAATTACTTAATTTGCAACAACAATTTGACTTGCGTTAAAGAATTTGTCATTAAATTTGGAGTGTTAATTTCAAAATACTCTTTCTTATTTATATTTTTCAGAGTTCTATAATTTTTTGCTCAATTCTTTGAGAGTCTCTTCTCTCTTAACTTCATACATAATTAAGAACCCATTCATTTATGTTTTCACTTTTTCTTTGTAATTTCTTGACTCATCCATTTTCATTTTAGAGTCATGATAGCGAGTTTTCTTATAGCTATATTCATCTTTTATGAGATCTATCTATGCCTAAACTTCTACCATTTTATCATGCAAATCCTATAGATCTCTCTCTAGTTATTTCAAGTCTGTTACATCTTTATATTTATCATCTAAAGGTAACTTAGTGGGAGATTCTACCGAAGGTTGAGCATTATTTGAGTGTAGGTTATTAGTAACTATATTTGAAGGAATGATAGATTGAGTTCTAGTAGACTTTACATCCTTTTTCTTGCCACTTTTGCTCACTAAGTTAAAATAGTTGTTCTTAGTCTAGCTAATTAAGCGTTTAATCTTCCATGATTTTCCTTGCTTTCTTAGTTTTAGTTATTCACTTAGACAAGAATAAGCTTGTTCATATGCATGCTTCTTATCTACTAAGGAAGTATATTCATCTTTAATAGCGTAGAAATCTACATGAGATGCAAGTACAAGTTTGTTTGTTTTATCAAGTTCCTTATCAATATTTTCTAGCTTCTATTAAAATTTTTGAATGTCCTCCTTAGCATGGGGATCCATTTTTTCAAATACTGTTTCAGCCCATTTTAAAGCATCTGCTTAATCTGTAGTCCAAGATTTCCTTCCCTGCTTTAATTTCACTTCTGCTTAAATAATGTAGAATTGCTCTCTCAACTTCTGAAGTTCACGATTATGAATCTACAAGAATACGTATTAGTTTACAAAAAATTATGGGGAGTATTGAATTCAAGGACAACAATAACGAGCTATTTTATAATTTTAAACCATTAAATTTTATACAAGAATTTAATTTACACGGATTCTGGATGCCTCAGAAAACAGCTTAAATTAATTTGCTAATTTATCTTTTCTAACATTATCTCTAAAATATGTGCACATATCTACCATATCCATTTGCATTAATAAAGGCTCCATTTCTTTCAAAAGAGCAATTCCAATGCGAAACACTGCTGTCCACCCATCCATTAAAAACATATCAAAAATATGAGGTAGTACTTCGTAAGGCAAGAAACATGCAAATAGTGTCATAATCCATTTAGAAGTGAAATAGTCAGTAGTCATTTAGATTTATCTAAGATGAGAAAAAAGCTTTGGCATATGAAATTTAATCAGCTAGGCCATTTAAAAGTTCTTTAAATGTAGCTCTGGAACTCCCTATATATTTTAATAACAAATAACATGGAACTTACTGGTAAAAAGAGAGTCTTCATGTCTCTTGTGATAAGCATTTCAAGAAAAGCCCAAAAAGCCTGTTCTTCATTTTCAAGAACAGTGATTAAAACACTTGCTATAAAATTCATTCCTTGACAGTAACCAACTTCAGGAACTACATAACCTATAGCTAATAAAACTCTTCTTAGCTGTTCCCATCCAACTTCAGTTTTCATTAAAGCTGAAGTGTGTGTTCTCTTAAGATCTTTTGATACTTCTTCAATGACTTTTGAGCTTAACTTTCTTGAAGTTTCTGGAATGCTTTTATCTTCACTTTCGATTTTAATTATTTACTGTAAGTGTTAATATACGTTTTGATTTTCATCTTCTAAATTTAATTAGTCTCTAAGAGCGTCTTCAAGCTCGTCATACTAACATAACTTCCTCCAGAAAGCTTTACGCAGTTAATCATCCATGCACCCATATCTTACAAGTCTTTTAATAATTTTTCTGTCAATTACTGTTGAGTACAACTTTGAAGAGACTTATGAGAGAGCCATAATATCTCTGACTTCAAAGTATCCTAGAAACTTAGAATGAGATTTTATCATATCAGAGCTCATGAAATTTTCCAAAGGTCTTTTGTTTGGATCTTGAAATGGTTAAACTTGAGTTCTATTATTTGAGATAACTTATGCTTGTTACTTAACTTGAATCTAGGGTTAATTTGAAGAGAGTTAATTGCTTTGATTTTATTATTACAAATATGGTTTTGTCAAGTGACTTTAAGGTAAAAAGTTATTTACCTTTTATTCGACTGGATCAGAGACGAAATTTTACTATTGAAAGTTTCTCATGTTGGCGTTTGGATAAATTTAATTATTCGTATTATTTCCAGTTGCGTCCTTTAATTCAGACTGATCCAAAATATAGCGATTGTTGTTTGGAACTTTGCTTAAGCGAAACTCTTAATTTTAATTCTCAAATTTTTCAAATTCTTCATCATCATCACACTATAATAAAGAAAATAAAGCCTTATATTAATAGAGAATATCATGTTTTATCTATTTCAATCTAAATTTCTAAGAAATTGTTATACCTTGCTGTCTTGAAGATTTAATCTTAGCCCTAATCATCTCCATCCTCTGAATAAATTTATTTCCTGACTGTATTTTAGAATGTCTCATTTAACATAGTGTTCAATCTTTAAGACTCTTCATCTCTGTTGCTACTTAAATATTAATATATTATAATTTATATTTGAATTTAATGAATTAAACTTATTAGAAGGAAAAACAAATACAATACATATAAATAGTTATATATGCATTAATTCAGGTAGCTAAAAAGAATAGAAACTTATAAGCAATAAATAATATAAGATAAATAAATTGTTTATAGTTATAAAAATAAGTTCACTCATTTAAAGTAGCTCTAAAATTTCAAGATGAAAATCCTTATTATTTTATCATTTGAAATAATTTAATGCAGAATCATAAGTGCTGCTAATAATTTATTAAACTTTATAAGTAACCTATATATATTTATATATATATGACAAAAGTTACCTAGAAAAAATTAAATTAAATTAAATTTCAATTTATATAAATTATCTTAGCTACTTAAATTGTTGTTAATAAAATGATCAGAGAACAGTATTTTCCTAGGCGATTTATGTTTTCACTGTTTTTACTGCTTTTCCTAATTCTTATTTTATTAGTAATTCACTGCTTATTAATTAAAGGGGAGTGGAAGTGATGGTCTAGAATAGACTATGTTATTGTAGGGGTTAGCGAATGATTGCTTGTTAGTTGTTTCCATTTCAAATAAATAGATTAAATTTATAATATATTCTCATTAAATTCTATTTTTAACATGATAATACTTTGTATAAATAGTTATAACCAATATTGATTTTAAATGATCAATTGTACTTAAAACATTAAAAAAATTAAGTTTAATTAATTATTATAATTATAAATGATAAACAAATCACAAAAAGATTAAACCCTGGAGAAAGTTCTAAACGCTCTCTAACTGTCCACATCCCTCTCTTCACAACTATAGCTTCTCTCTTTTTTAGATGAGCATATTGAATTGATATTAAATTCGAGATATTTTTCATCAGAGTACTCATTGAGGAGACACATATTAGAGTAAAATATATTGACTAAGATTTAAGATCAGAGTTTGTGCGATTTACTCAGGATGAGATATATGCAGACACTCACTTAGATTTATTGCTTACAATAGTAAAAAAAACATATAAAGAAATACATTTATTTAAGGCTTTGTCTCATGTATTTTACTTATTAGAATTTTATTAAGGTTTATCTCTAATTTAAATATACAAATTATCAAACAAACTAATAGTAAAAGATTTCATAATCTGTTATTGAATAAAACCAAAACCCTCTCTATTAAGCATAATAATAAAAATAGAAAGATACTCAATAAAACATTGCCTCTGAGAAATTAAAACGTAACTTGAGCATCAGTGGTAGTCAATTAGGCGCTAGTGGGATCACTAAAAGTGCTAGTTAAAATGAAGGACTCAATTAATTTATAAAAGTTATGCTTGATTGGGTCAGCTATGTCAATTTTGTATAAATATGAATTTATAGAGTTAATATAAATGTGGTAAAAAAGGAAATTCTTTTATATTATAAAATAATATGAGCTAAGAAACTAATAAAAAGAATTAATTTCTAAAAAGGCAATCTTTAATATGTTTGGATGAGTTATAAAAAAATATTGATGTAAATTTCATTAAATATTTGGCATCAGAAAGAACTCAAAATATTAAATTTTCTTAAGAATTTATGATTGTTATGAATATTTTACCTATTAGACATAGTGCAGCAATTATGGGAAATTAAAGATTATTAAAATCACATAAATTTAGTGGACTCCCTAACTTTTCTCTTGTAATTTGTCAATAACTCATCATAAAATTTATTATAATATATAAAATTAAAATATGCAATTCTAATTCTTAATATACAGATAGATGCATTCACATTTAATAAATATTAATAAAATAGTGAAGACAAATATAAAAGTTAGATTTTAAACTTCAATTAATAGATGCTTCACAAAGGCAGGCTAAGTTTATATCATGGAGTCCTCAGACATGTTTTATAGCTATTAAAAGATGGACTTATTTTATCATTATATTTATCTTTTATTATTTTACTATTTGATAATAACTATCGCTTTATAGAATTTCATCATATTTTTTTATGGAGAAGAAGTGGACTATGAAATTTAAAGTAAAATTCTTGAAAAACTTATAGCAAATATTAATAATAAATCTCTACCTAATTAATTAAGATAACTCAGCATGAGGTGGCTTAAAAATCTGTCAAAATATCTTAATAGATAATAGTACAAAAAGATTATTAGAGAGAATTTAAGTTCCATAAATAATGCACATTTGCTGCCACGAGAGATTAAAAATGAACTGTTATAAACTTTCTTAAGAATAAAAAATAAAATATCTTTTATATATATATTAAATATTGCTGAGATTTTTGTCAATTAAATTTTTATATAAGTTAGTGATAATTAGGTAAAGCTTTAGAATACAGAGGGTAATCAAATCGTGGTTGTGCTATAAGATTTAAGAAATATTGCTAATTATATATTGTAAAAATGGAATTATTAGCATTTTTAATTCAATTTATAATGTATTAATAATAAGTCTATAAAAATCAATGGTCTCCCCAATCATAAAAGGAAAATTTGTTAATTTTAATAAAATATACAATTACATGTATTTAATAAATAAATTTTACATTTTAAAGTTTAATAAGAAATGCAAAGGGAAATATATGTTTAATTTAACAATATAAGACTTCCATTTTGTTCAACCAATATAAATTTAAATTATCATGTAAATTTTATTGAGAGAATAGTGAGGTACTAAGTAAGATAGTTTTATTAAGAATCTTTTAAATATTGAAAGGAATTGTTTCATTATATAAATTACTTTACATTTTTATTTTGATAATAATAATTAAAATCTGTGAGATATAGCCAAGTTCAAGATTGGGAAACTACCTACCCATAGTATATTTCCTGTCTAAAGTATAAAATTTAGTCTATTTTTACTTAAATTACTTGATAGAGCGAATAAGTTGATGATGAGTTAATACTGCAATTCATGCTTTTAATTAGTAAGATTAATTATCATTTTACTATAATTTAGGGAAAAATTGCGAATAAAAAACACTACAAAATGGGAAGAAATAGTCACTTGAAAGTTGGATGGATAGTAGATCATTTAATTATTTCTGGTTTTATTTAAAATAAAAAATATATGATTTAATTGTATATAAAAAATTTAGATGCTTGGTTTAAATTACTAAAAATCTAATACTAAAAAATAAAACCGAGGATTTTCAAGACAAACTAGTAAGATAGTTTTTATTAATAAATTTTTAGAAAATATTTCTCTAAAATATTCCAGAATTTCTTGATGATAGATGTGATAACTAACATATAACTAGCGTACTGAATAAAATTGATACAAATTAAAACTAAAATGAGTATTTAGTGAGCAATAAAAACTAAATTGAATCATAAAATAAACTCCTTGTGATAAATTAGCCTTAAATAAAGCAAGTGTAACTAAGTTAAGAAGAAATCAATTTGTTAGTCAGTTAAGTTATTAGGAAATTAATATTAAGGATAAATAATAATGAAGGCATCTTTTTTTCAACCTTCCCCTTAAGCATCAGGTATAGCCACATGTAAACTCGACTTTTGACAAAAATACTGTCCTTTCTATTATATATGCACTCTGATTTTACTAATAAAATCACTCGTTTAATGCCAAATAATGTCAAACCTTCTCCGGACGATTATTCTGGTCTTTTTACCAGATACAGACACAACAGAACCTGAGACATTCTGTGTTTTTTACCAGGTATATATTCCAACTAGCCCTTGGTTACGAATTCCGCTACTCTATCAGAATTAGTCTTTCGACTAACCATCTGGACATTCGGTCTGAAACTGAAGAAATCAATTAAATATTTGATGTGTAGATTAACAAGGAAATAAGATTAAATAAATTAGAAATTAAAGATTAAGCTTCAGCTATTTTTGAATAAGAGCTGTGTAATTGAATATTTATAAAAGACGTGAATATTTTATGCTCAATAGTTCAAGAAGTTGAAGTTCTCATTAAATTCATTTAAAACAGACTAAACATAAAATAAATTAACCTCTCCAACAAAAGCCCAAATTATATCAAATCTAATGTTACTAGCAAAGAGCTATTATAATTCCATTTTTATAAATTTACTATACTCTATAAAACTAATTTACAATCGAATGCTTTATGTCAATTAGGAGAAAGTAAAGAAATGTCTTGATGAAAGATTGTAACAATTTATAGTGGGAAAAGATATAAATAACTCATGTGAAATTTTTAATGTACTTATAATACTACCACCAAAAGACAAGCAATAGAATTTTATTAAATTTGAGTGCTATAGTTTTGATGATTATAATGAAATAAGGGATTTATTAAAATCAAATTAATTCAAATTTATCTAAAAATTGATCAATCCAATTAATTATATCTTCACAATCGCTTCTTATTTTTACTTATGTTTTTTCGTTTTTCACTCTAAAAATCAACATTAACTTGTCTTTTGGCTATATGTATATTTATTTGATATTTTTTTGTAAAGCATTCGAATAGATTGAACTGTTGTGGTTTAATTCCAAAGTAACTCGAATTAGTTTTCTGGTCTCTCTAGATTGTAGCATTTATGAAAATAATCTTCGAATTATATTTCAAACTGGCCCAACTTTCCATAATGAAATATTCCTGTTTCAACAGTAAAAGTTACACTGGCTTCTAGTTTCATTGGAATAAATATTTTAGTATATATTTATATAGTGAAGTGGTACTCACTCCCAAATTCTTATTTCTTGTCAATTTCTTATGTCTTCAAAATTGGAAAGTAGCGATCATATTCTATCTTTACATCTGGAGATTGTGCAAAAAATAGCTCAATGTTATAAACTTTATCTATCTTGCTTTCTGAGTTAATTTTCAATACAAATGGAATTTATAATTAAAATATTGATATAGCTTTGATTATTCTACATCAAATCAGATACAATTGGTTCAGGTTATTATTCCTCGTTCTTTATTTATAATTGATCGAAATCTAAGTCAGATATTACTTCTTATAAATCACCAGAATTTGAATTTAAATAAAGAATTAATTATTATAACTATTGAGATGCTCTAGTAGGAACTTAATCACACAGCTCTTAAGAATTAAAATTTAAATTGAGTTATAGAATAAATTTTATATTATATTTTAAGAATTTTTTTATAACATTTTGATCACTAACTAATGACAGTTGCTTAATCATGCATAAGATAAGCCACTAATAGTTCGAATTCTATAATTTAATTAAAAAACTAAAGTTTTACATTTCTCAATAATTTTGCAATAACCTAGAGGACATCCTAGATATATTTATTTTTAATTGCTTAATTTTCTTCATTTTGTTTAACTTTTTTAACTTATCTTGATGTTTAATTTTGAACTTATTAGATGATTGCTAAATAAAAATTTCTTAACATAAAAATTGTAAAATATATAGTATTCATTAAAATATCAATATTGCTTAAATACATATATCAATTTGGAGAAAATTAAAGAATTGAACAAAATGAGTAAAATTAGTGGCAATTAATAAGTTTCTCCACTTTAATTTTTTTAATTAAAAGTAATACTATATTTTGTTATAAATGAGGAGAATTATAGATGATATTAGTTTTAATGAATCCATCAAAACTAATAAAATTATTTTCCATATAAAAATTGAGTGACTTCTAGGTAAAGTTTTGAAATCCTTCATTAATTTATTCCTTTTTAATTAAATTAGATTTACTATTTAATATAGATTTTTAAATTATCTATTTTAATAACATAGATATGTTCTCAGTGGAGTTAATTATTTGATAGTCTGTGTCTTTATAGAATTTCAAATTTAATTTCTATAAAAATCTCATCAAATAAAAACTGATAGCTTACAATTAAATCTTAGAAATTGACAAATTTATCATGCAGACATAAGAAAGTTTAGAATAAAAAATAATATCTAAATCTATATTTAGATTAATGATATACTGTATATTTTGTCATAAACTATACAATTTTTAGTCTAAAATATATTTATATTTGTGTATGTCTAATAGGTAACAGCGATTTTCAGGTATTTAAAAGAAATTTGAATTATTCTGCACAATGTTTCTAATTAAAGATCCAATTTATGGTGCCAGCCAGTCATTGGAATTCTTAAAAATCTCTATCAAATTAATGCATTCATTGTCTTTTAATTATTATTTATGATACCTCTGTTAAGTTAATACTATAGAAATTAAATTATATGAAAATTAAATTTTTTAATTTGAATATAACTCAAATTTATTAAATTTTAATCAGAAAATATATCACATATAGTAGAGCTATCAACTGATTGTCTTGGTTAAACTCTTTTTTATTGTTCTTAACTAATCTGATTTTAATCAATATTTTGAGTTCTTATTAATTGATAAATTATAAAATTCACATGTTGTAACATTAAATTCCTCTAAAAATAGAGATTTTCAAATAAATAAATTTTATCTTTAACAACTGTTTATATTAATGATTGAGAAACGAAGTATTATTCATCAAATTTTATAGAGAATTTTATAGGAAATTTTATGCAATATCTACAAGATACAATAAAAGCTTGATATATAACCACTCTTTAATATAGAAGTTTTGAAAATAAGTCAATAGAAGATACAACAAAATTAATTTTAATTTTTATTTATAAAATATACAATCAAATTTTATTCAAAAATACAGTTACTTGATTTGAAATAGATTAATTTAAGGAGACATTTTGATAAGCGAATTTGAATAAAAAGATTAAGAATGCATAATTAGATTTATATAATTTGAGGGAAACTATTTTTATCAAATCCAGAGTTTATTTTAAAATTACATTTTAATAATTGACAATATTTCAAGTAAAGCTTCGAGATTCTTTAATTTTTATTTAAAAATTAAACTATACTATAATTTTCATCATTAATTTATATAATATTCAATAATACCGAGTAGTATCAAAATAAACTATAATACGCTCTCTTTTTAAATAATTTTTACTTCTTTTCTCTGTCTATAAGTTATATGCAGTTAATATATCACTTTTTACTTATATTTTATCGATGTAAATTAGTTAAGGGTGAGGATGTTTAAGGAAGATGTTTTGAATATTAAGCAAAATAAAATTATGATTGATATTTATCAATATTTTTTGTTAAAAAAATATTTTAAATTTTCAGAATTAATCACTTTTTTATAATAGTTTATAAGGAATTAAATGCTTTTATATCACTCTCAGATTTTCTAAATGTTTCCTGATCTCAAAATCTAATTAAAATATAGAAATTAATGAATATTTATAAAATCTTTAAATAGCCATTTGGACCTTGATTTTCAGCTCCATCAAGATTCTAATCTTCTTACTGCATCTATTGTTAATATTGCTCTTCTAGTTTGTCCTGGGCATCATTTTGATTGATTATTGAATGCGCTGCCATATCATCCAAGTCTACCTCCTCTGATGTCTCATTTTTGTTCACTTTTGTCACTTTAAATAGATTTTCAGGCAAATTAAGACTATTTTATATATAATAATAGGATAATTGTTCATATATGACTTGTTTGTATATGTACAGTAATCTCTATTTCATAGTATATATTTATGGCAAATCTTTGTTTTCTATCCTCTTTTAAATGTATCTGTCTTGCATCTGCCTCCTATCCCAGTTCCATTTATATATTTGTGACTCCTTCAAATTCAAGTGTTTAGAGAGCTTTTACATTTTCTACTTTGACCAGAGAATAAATCAACTTATATATATATTAATTTAATGACCAGTGAGGGTCCTTGGCAAACTCAGATTCTAAGATTCTAACTTGATCCTCATTCTTCATGTACCTATTCTCTTCATTCAACCAGTCATTCTGCGAATTCAAAAATATTAAATAATTTCTTGTTTTTAATGATAATTATATGAAAAATTTAATTTTAATTAATTGAGGAGGTTCGTTTTAGAGCTCATGCCTGTTGCTTTACGTTCTCTATTTGGATTCATAAAATACAACAATTAAAATATATAAATCATAGAAATTAAACTTATCTAATCGAATATTCGAGAGGTTGCAAATCCTTTATATTATAAAAACCTTAATATTCTAGAAAAATATTTTATAAAATGATGTATTTGTTGTGTATTTAATACTGATGGCAGAGAAATTTTTTTAAGCAAATTTAGAAATTTATGGTGTCTAACTGTCGTTTTTGAGATGAGGATCATATATTTTATAGGTTTTTACTTAATTGGTGCATTTTATTATTTATGAAGTTTATTTATTGTATTACTCTATTTGAGATAATTTCTCATGATTTTCATTCAGTCAAAATACTGCAAAAATCGTGAATAGCTAAATTCTTTAAATACAGAGAAATATAAATAATAGAAGTTTATAAATTTTTTATAATTATTTATTTAAAATCTGTTTGATTTATCTTATTTATTTATATACTTTGGGACCAAGTAGAAAAAGTTATTTATTTTTACTACTTGGCCCCACTAATTATATTAATATATTTAATTGAAATTTATCGATAAATTAATTCAGAATGTATGATATAAATTAAATTAGTTTTCTAAAATTATTAATTGTGATTTATTTTAGTTTTAAAAAATTTGTAATTTATCAATAATATTCTAATAAAAATAACAAAATTTTAAAACTTGTAAATTTTTATGTCTAAAGTTGTAATTTATAAAATATGTGGAAATTATGAATAAATCACAATTAATAATTTTAGAAAACTAATTTAATTTATATCATACATTCTGAATTAATTTATCTATAAATTTCAATTAAATATATTAATATAATTAGTGGGACCAAGTAGAAAAAATAAATAACTTTTTCTACTTGGTCCCAAAATATAAAAATAAATAAGATAAATCAAACAGATTTTAAATAAATAATTATAAAAAATTAATAAACTTCTATCATTTATATTTCTCTGTATTTAAAGAATTTAGCTATTCACGATTTTTGCAGTATTTTGACTGATTATTTGGAGTTTTAATGGACATGCTGCTTAGCAAAGGAATCCTAACTGAGAATCCCTTTTTACTAGTATTAGAAGTAAGATTAGATTTCGCATCTTGCTGAATCTATCTTTTCTTGTTTCCTTGGTTCCTTCCTTAAATAAACATAAGAAAATCATGTTTATAACCTTTTTTATTGCCCCAATCAGAATCTGAGTCCTCGATATCAGATTTTAAGTAAAAAGAAAAATGGTTTTTTTTTCATGAAATAATCTCATTTAAAAAATAAAGTTAATTCTGTGTAAATAACATTACACATAATAATCAGAGTCATCGTTCATTGATTATTGAGATTCTTCTTGATTGTCAAATATGTCAATAGGTATTTTCATGTCATCTTTCAATACATATTAAAAAATAATGGACTAAATTAATCTTTTCTGGGTAGCATTAAGCTTATGTGGGTTATGGATTTGTTTCCAGCAGTCCCACCACTTAAACCGGTGGTCTGCTTCCCTAAGTCTGTCATGGTGTTACTGTATTGCTTCAAGTGATTTCCATTATTATCAATGCTCTTCACGTCAATTTAAGCAATTAATAATCAATATAAATTATTTCAAAATCTCATAGAGTTTGGACTTAAATAACTAATTGATTTGAAAGTGAAAGTTAAAAATTCAATCTGCGAGAGGCCAACTTGAGAAGCTACATTACTGAGGTTTTTGGTATCTGTTTCGGAACGCTACGGCATATAAACTGGTTAGATCTATTAAAATGCGCTTCCGAGATTTGTCTAAGATTAGCACTATTAAACTTAAACAAAAATTGAATTTTGAATTAAATCTACAACTTGCATGCCCATCATTGGTTGCTGAAATTATAAAGAGGAATGTTAACTTAAAGTAGTCCCTAAGTGAGGGTTCATCCCGAGCATTTAAGTTGCGGAGGGGTATTGCAGCTGGTGTTGTAGTTGTTAGCCGCCAAATCCTGCTAAAGGTGGACCCATAACAATCCCACCAACTTAAATGATAAAAATTTTATTAAATAGACATACACGATAGGGTAATTATTCATATATTAAAATAAACCATAAAAACTTAAGGAAGTTATCCTGAAAATTATCGTGGCATGAATCCAGGTTGAACTAATAAACTATTTATTAAATAGAAATATTTATTATTGGCAAGAAAAACTAAATTATAAATTGTAGATTAACTACTTCTTATTATTACATGATATATTATTATTATTATTATGAACTCCTTGGGGAACTGTGCTAAGATTCATATTTGAAAACTGAGTGTTAAGAGGCATATAGAACACGAGGTAGGGTTGCATCATAGACGCCCCTCCTGCTCCTTGCATTTGAGCTTACTGCTAGGCAGCGTTTCCACCTGAAGCAGCTGTTGGGTTAAATTGTGAAAAATTCATGTTCATTTTTTTGTTAACTTTGGAAGGAATATTTATTATGCTTTACGAAAATAATAATATAAACTATATTAATCATTTAACTTTTCTATTATTACTTAATTACAATGCATTTTATAAATTTAATATAAATAAGGATACATTTATATAGGAATTTTTAATTAAACAAATTAATTTAAGTCGAGACCAAAGTAATTTGTATAAAAAAATTTAAAATTAATTTGATAGTTATAATTACGGTCAATAATATGTAATGATACTAAATTTAATTATTTATTTTTTCTCAAAAAATTTCAATCAAATAATACTAAATTTTCACAGATATTACATTAATAATCTAATATTTCCCAATTATAATTTAATAATAAGTTAACATTTAATAAATTTTATTACTCTAGGTAATTGGGTAGTTTTAAAAAAAATGATATATATTTGGAAAGAATTAAATATTTTTTTGAGTTATTAATGTTATTAGAGGTATCTAAATATGAAATAGTATTCAATATAGTGAATTCAATTCATTATAGATGTAAACATATTTATGTCAATAAATTGTTAAGATATAATTATTATTCTAATTTATTTGGTATTATTCTCACAAATAATAAAATAAATACCCAAAATCAATTGTATTTTAATAATAATAATATATTCGTAATGATCTCCAACTTTTGTGACTATATAAAATTATTTAGTTTAATCTTATCTTAATATTTTTGATTCCAGCAATTTCCCCTACCGAGTCTTTGCTCAATATTATAATTTTTAAAAAAATATTAAATATTATTATTTATATTGAAATTTCATTAAATTGAATTCAATACCATTCTTCCGAGCGACAGACAATTAATATATATAAATTTTTCCCATAATGAGTAAAAGACAACATATACAGACTTATATAATATTCATGAAATGTTTTAATGCTTAATTATTTTTATAAGCATATATTTAATTTTTTTGTATTTTAACTTATATTTCACAATAAGTAAGAAATTATCTATTATATAATTTTTACCCTTTAATTATTAATTTTAATTTATGCAATAATTTAATAGAACAAAAGTTCAATAACAAATCTATATATCACTTAAAATCTATAATTATTTTCCAAAAAATTATAAAATGTAAGTTTATTGATAATATTTTCACATTAATACTTTCACCAGCTCAATCAAAACCCCAAAACCCTTTCAGTAGTTTGATTGAGTTTTTGATTGATAAAAGTAGACTATTAGTGCATACTTTATTAGGGTTTTATAGGGTTTATGTAAGGGTTTAATGTTTAAATATTAGTAAACTAAGTGAGTATAACAAGCGAGTTTTTAAGATATCTCACACAAACATAAGCTTAGTGTCATGTGGCAGTTCTCTGAATTTTATCTTTCTAAGATGATGTTTAATTGCTTCTATTGTTTGTTAATTCTCTTAGCTTGGCTTGATAATAGTTGAGTATGCAAGTTCTCTGAGACATCCATTTATTTAATTTTTATCAAGATATTGTTTGATTCTCTGCTTAGAATCTCTCTCACCCATCCAGCTAAAGTAATCGTTTCTTAGCATGTCACTCTCTATTATTATTACTGCTAGAGCAGATATCCAATTAAGTATATCCATCTCTCAAATACTTTCTCTGGAAAATATCCAGGAGTGCCGTATACATTTCCTTATGCAGAGGCTTGCACTCTTTGAGCTCTGTTGAAGTCAATAATATAAACTCCAAGAGGCTGAAAGTTCATCATGTTTCTCTGCCTTTAAGTCTCTATGAACATAACCTAGCTTGTGAAGCTCTTCAATCCCCTCAACTATCTGCTATACTATCTAGCTAATTTATCTCTGACATCTATTGTCAGATAAGAATTCTCTGTAAGTCATTTCAAGTAATGGAAGCCTGAAGGCTACATGATCTTTACCAAGTAAAATAGCATCAAGCTAGATGATATGCTTGTACTCATTTAACTTTGCCTTTTAAAGAGCATAATATTCATTAGAAAATTCCATTTGGAATTTTTCATCAGCAAGGAAGTAATTAAAAGGATATATCTTATAAGCATGTTAGTCATCTGTAATGACTCTCTTCTCTATTTTTTCTTCAAAAGTGAGGTAGCTTTCTAGGCAAGAATCTTAGTCAATAATCTTTAATATAGGAATCTTCATTGCCTCTATTTTAACCATGATTTTATTTATCTCAGAGACTGAAAGTTCTTGACTGCTTTCTTCATCTTTACTTACTTCTAGACTTCAACTCTAAGAGACTCCACTAGGTTTCTTGATCCTCTCTTTTAGAGGAATCTATTCCCTGTAGGTTCATGAATAAAACAAAACTTTAATTGTGCTTTTCCTTTAAGTGCACTTTGAGGTCTCTAGTATGAGAATATGGCTTCTCACAGAACTCACAGACAAACTTCCCATCTTTCTTTTAATGCTTGAGATATAACCTTGGCATATAGTTGTGTATATCTCTCAAGAGTCTCTTATAAGTTGACTTGTAAGGGAAAACTTTATTGCATTCTTTGCATTAATAGTCAACTTTGGCTGGTATTTATTAATGCTCTATGGAAGATTGTTTAACCTCCTCCTCAATTTACACAGCTTATACGATAACCTCCTACTTAACTTATATTTAAATCTAAAGCTAGACAGGTCAAAGTTGTCATAAGTAGGCTCCCACTGAGTAAAAGCGTCTCTGGTCTCTACTTTTCTTGGTTGATGGAATGATAACTTTGATTGACATGACCCAAGTAATGCCGCTCTTCTCAAAAGATTAGCGCTCATTTTAGTTTGCTGATATATTTTATTATAATAATGATATAATACACCTTGATAAACTATAGTAATCGAGTATAAAACACTCTGGTAGATTCTTTGCTGAGAGGTAAGAAAATTAACTAACCATAAAAGACTTTAAGTTGACATATTTTATGAGAATTTAAACATTTTAGTAAATTAAATATTCCTAATGAAGTTTTGTTTCTCTAGGAGGTCCTCCAAATCAAGTTTGAGCTTAGTTTTGAGGTAAAGTTATTAAACATTTTTTAATTTAAAATGCTCCTAATTAAGTTTTAACCTTAAAATTTAACTCCTAATAAAGTTCGAACTTAATTTGGAGGACATCCTAAAATAATTAAACATTATTAGGAGCAATATAATGGAGATAGTTAGATAAAAATGGAAATCAATCTGTAAAACTTGGAGCAAGTTTTTCCAATGCTTCTCCTCATATCTTTTTAAGGTTGACCTCCAGCAGGTCCTCCCTATTTAGTAGTAAGATTTTAATAAACTTAGAATGGATAACCATAATTTTAAATTTCATTAACATTTCTAGAAAGAGGAAGCAAGATGGAGTCTATGAATAATGCAATGAAGAGAATTTAAACTCAAGATTTAATAGGAAAATTTCGAAGTAAAGAGGACATTTATAGATATTTGGTATAGCAAGGTAAGTGCTCAAGTAAGATTAATAAATCAATAATAGTTGGATTGTTCTTGCCGACTTAGGAGAGAACAAAAATCTCATTCTTAAAAGCCTTACTGAGTGAAGAGAAAAAAGCTTTTAAGTCTAATGAAATTAGGATGATAGAGATACCTAACTACCCTGAAATATCAGTGACAAACCTATATGACGATGCTATGAGCGATCCGGACGTAGCTCTCTACCTCCCATCAAAGCTACAGCTCTCTAATAAATTGCCAGAGAGAAACTTCTTCTTTGGTGTTCTTGCAACTCTAAAACATGAGACTTAAATGAAGTTATTTAAGAAGCTCACAAGAAACGATACAGCATCTCTCCTGAAGAAAAAGAGAATCAAGGTATTAAAATAAGTGATACCTGGCTGTAGGAACTTCAAAAGCATCCTTTCATCTCAATTAAGCTTTGACTTCTTATTTTATAGAAAAACCTGGTACTGCTATTTACTTGATGAAAGAGCGGCAGCAAATTAAACAGAGAGAGAAAGTCTCAAGTAAAACATGAATTGAGTAAGAGGCTCTTCAAAGATTTATAAAAGCCAGAAGAGATGAACATAGATGCAGGAGCTGGCACTAAGAGAAGAAACATAGGCCCAAGCAAGCTTTAAGAGGAAGAAAAGAAAGAGAAGCCAAATCCCTTTACAGGCAAATTTAATATGTGACTTATTCATTCGCTTAAATCTAATACTTATTTATAAGCACAAAATCTACCTTCTCTTGCACATACTTTAGCTTTATCATCGCTGACTCTTTTAGCAGCACTTCTTATAAAATCGACTGTATCTATCTTCAAGTCGTGCATTAAGTGATAGAGTAGAAGGTTCTTGTAGTGACCTTTCAATAACCCCCAATATAATTCAATTCCATTGAACTAAGGGCTGTGAGGAACATTAAATACGGGTGTTATGTTTAGCCTTTCATATTCCTTCCTTGAGTCTTTAGTTTTATGAACTGATAAGTTATCAACGAATAGAATAATCTCTTAGTCAGTGTATTTGTCTCTGAGTTATTGTAAGAACTTAATATATTATTCAGTCTTTATAGAACGAGGGTGGACAACATAAGTTTCTAGGCCACTATCTTCACTTATTCCTCCAAGAATAGCATGAGTTTATATCTTAACCTTTGAGTCATAAACTTCTATATTACTATACCTCTTGTACCAAAGACCTTGATATAAAGGTATTAAATGTAAATACTGCCTCATCAGCGTGTATGAACTTTACATTATGCTCTTAAGATCTCTGCATTTAATCGAATATATAATTTAAATTAGTCTTATAAAATTAAACATTAAAGTCAATCACTCTCTTAATGCGATTGACTGTCTTGTAAGATATTCCGTTCTATTTATATATTTATGTTCGATATAGATTAAGCAGAGATATGAAGCTCAGGAAATTGGCGATGAAACATCACAGCTCTCTTGGCTAGAGAGAAATGAGCCCAGTATTTAAGAGTCTTATGATTAATAAGATATTCAATATGATGCTGCTAAAATATTAGAGGTCTCTTAGGCTTAGAATTAAGCTGCTATCTCTTTAAATTCAATGCTAATAGAAAGTGAGACCTCCCAGTTGCTGGAGATTTATTGAGTAGCCTTGCTATAGACGTATAATTCAGGACAGGCTTGAGTTATTCACTATATTCATCACATCCATATCGCAACTTAAACAATAAATCTATATACTCACTGTCATAAACTGACCCCAAACCTCGCATATACTCACTTAAAATACTAATATTTAAACATTAAACCCCTACATAAACCCTATTAAAACCCTAATAAAGTATGCACTAATAGTCTACTTTTATCAATCAAACTACTGAAAGGGTTTTGGGGTTTTGAATAGTCGCACTTTGTTTATTTGCATTTAAATTATATTTTTATAAAATTTTATTCAATTTTCGGAGCACAGATATATAATAATAAAATATTAATAATCACGATTACTTTATACTATAATATAAATATTTAAATTTAACATTAAAATTTAATATTGATTAAATAAAAAATATTAGGAATTTATTTGTTTAAATTAATTTACAACTGAATTAAAAATGATATATATATAAACATGCAGAGATTAATATAAGTAAAATGCTTAATAATGAAAAGAATAGTTGCTAAAACAATACATGAATTATTACTAACTGTATTAATATACTATATTATTTAATTTTTATTTATATCATTTTCCAATAAAGTTTCTATTTTAGCGAAGAACTAATACTGAAAATCACATTAAACAACATGTTATTATGAATGTTTTGACTAAAAAGAATTTATAGCAGGCCTTCACTAAATTAGGAGAGAATTTCTTATTTTTAGCTTGAATATGCCCTATAAAAAGTATTTGTATAAATATAAAAAGCTTGAACTAAGTAAAATATTTAGTATATTGGTAAATGTGGATGAGTGAAATGTGTATTATGATTATGAATACAAAAAATAGAGTATTACTGACCTTAATATGTATAATGGTTTGGGATCTCCCTGATCCAATTTTAATATAAGTATGAGTAATTATCTTCTGTTTTTATTTACTTTTAAATTAAAATTAATTTCTATAAATTCATATACAATAATAAATGGTAAGAAAATATGTAATGATTAAATAAAAGTAAAAATTAGTAGAAATAAAAGAGTTTAGATATGTATTAAGAGAGGAATTAATGTTAAAGATAAATATAAATTTATTGTGTTCATGCATTTTATGTATAGGAAATATTAATAATATGGTCTTAATTAAATTTAGATTTACTGTGACACTGTTGATTCTAGTAAAATCCATATTATCAATTGATAAAATGAATTTATACTTAAACTAAATAGAAAAAAGGTAATTCAAAATATAGGTAGTAATAGATTTAAGTTAAATAGTTTAATGATATAGAAAAATTAAACTGCTTTTTGATTGATTTTTTTATATTTATAAATATATATTATAATTTTTTGTTGATTAATTTCGCAATTAAATAAGATGTAGCAAAATTACATTATTGTTTTTATTAAAATTTTAAGCAAAAAATCCTTAAATTCGGTGTTTTATTAATTTAATAAATGATTTTATAGGTGACTAGGAATCTTTAAATAACCTATATAATATTTGAATTCAGGATAACTTGACTTAATATTTTTATTTTAATTTTCCATTTCAAAACATCTTTTCTTGAAATTTATGGGTTTTAATAATTAATTGACTTGATTAATAAATATTTCAGAATAATTTGACTAAAGTAATCAAACTTTGATAAATTATCTACATTTACCTGCATCTTTTCAAAATAATGAATAATTTTTAATAATCTCATAAATATTTTGTATAAGAAACTTGTTCTTTCTTTATGTCAATTTTTAAAAGAGTTTACAGTTGTTTTTATTATAGAAAAATAAGTCTAGAATATTTTATTTGTGAAAGTGATTTATAATACCCTTTTGAAAATATTAAATTAATAAACTAAGAAGAAATAAATAATTATATAAATTAACAAATAAGAGAAATCAGCACTATAAACAACTTCACAAGCATCACTATATTAATAAAAAAAAGATGACGACGAACACGAGCCAGTCGAGTTCTTTGGGAAGTGTATCCTTCCTGAATATTTTTGGCGTTTTAATTTCTGTTGTGCTATGCGTGCTTTTCATTATTTTGGGAGGACACGCGCTTAAGTACATCAAGGAATTCGCCTGCAAGATTAAAGTTATTGTTAATCGAGCTGAGTATTATTAATTGAAATTCTGGAGATAGTAGGGGTTTAAGGATAAATTTTAATTTAAAAATGGGGAAAATAAAAATTAGCTTTGTAATGAATTTATATTGAGCTGAAGATAAGGATGTATAATTGAAAGATTTCAACTATAAACTTGGTGGGGAAAAGAAATAACGCTCATAGGCATATGAATAAATGGAGACAATTTATAAGAACGAAATAAAGAAGAGTCGATCTCTTCAGTATTGGCTCATTTTGAGGAACTTAATTTCCAAATATGATCACATTATTTTCTATCCCTTCAGAGATAAGGTTCTTGAGCAATATGATTTACTAAAACCCAAAACGAGTTTTTACACACTTTTAGTAGTTTGTACTTGTTGCATCTCATAAAATTTTGTATATTTTTGGTTATAATTTATACAATAGAGATTGTAAAAATGGAGATTTAATAAACTAAAGTTTAAGTTTAAATGATCTAATTTTTGTAAAGTAAAACCATTTTTCTGTCAGCTATACTATAAAGTTCTTATTCAGATGTGACATTGATCCCTCTCTCAACATTTATTATCTTAACAATTGCAATTTCGATTATTTCTGCAATTCTGAATGTCATTGCAACAAACAGACTCTTTAGAATTTACCTCCTTACAGTAAAGGGAGCCTTCAAAATTGACTATGGCTTCAAATTTCAATCCGCACATTAAGGATTAAAGGAGTTCGAACCTGAAAATAGTGATGAAGAAAAGGAGTTATTCTAATACTAAAACGATTTTAAGAACTATGAAATTATCGAAGAGGACTTGGATAGAGATATCCAAGAGAATTTCATGAAAAGTGGAATTTAAGTGCGAAAAGATTTAGTAATCAGTGATGACATTCACATTGATAGTTCTAGAAAATTGCTTAATGAAGACATGGATAGAAGCGACAAGGTACTTATACAAATAAATGAAGACTAAAATATCTCTGCAAATTCATTCAATAACATGAATGATTAGCTTGTAGATGGTCCAAGTCTCGCACCAAATTCATAATTAGAAAATAGTAAATTAACTCTTAGTAAATACAGAAGTAAGAAAATTAAAGACGTTTTCCAACTTTAAGTTGGAATTGAAGGTGCTGAAGATGCTAACGAAGAAGATAAATACATCTATATTGAAGATAAGCATAATATGGGAGATATCTAATTGCTTGAAAACGAGGCAATGAAAGGAGAAAACAAATCAAATGTGTACACTTTCAGTATTTTGTTTATAATCTTTGCTATATCTTCAGGATTCTGCTGTTACCTAAACTATTCCTTCCAATCTACTCTTGCATTAGCTGTGTTTTTCATGTTTATTGGGTCCTTTTTTGGTGATATCCTAGTTGCAAGACCTATTATTTTGATGATCATAGCACTATTAAAGTTCTGTAAAGCCTCGAAAAATGGCTACTAAAAAATATAATATAAGACTCAGAAAGACATTAAGAATGTTTTCAACTCTGCTATTAAGGATATTTTTATTGAATTTTTCATTGCTTATATGGAGCAATTAGAATTAGTTAAGAATGGCTCTAGTAGAAAACCTGATATGAATTTAACCAACAGTGTGAGACCAAAGTCAAATCTTTTAGATCCCAAGGGAGACAGATCATAAGATCTGATGATGGAAAATTACAATCATTTGACCTAGAATGGTGATAGACATGACACTTCAACTATGAAATAGCCACTTGATTTCCATGAAAACGATTAGGAAGATCAGTATGCAAGAGATATTATACATAAACATGACAACGATGATGCTGATATATGTTTTCTATTTTTAATATCACTAACTGATTTTGCAAGGCCTCAAATTGAAGATGACCAAAAGAATTTAATGGAGAATATTTTACAATTCCATACCAATTTATTAATATATATTTACTGCACCCATTAAAAGAACACAAACTTTGAGAAAACCTAGAATATGACTTAATATAACACTTCAGTTCCCCTGCTTTCTAATCTATAACAAGCTATTAAAGAAAAGGAAGAGGAGAAATTCGCTAACCTCATGGATCAAAAGCAAATCAACAATGAACTTGTTGATTACAATTTACTTTTGCTTAGAAAGAATAAATAAGATGAAATTGAAAAGGAAAATCCCTTAAATTGATCAAAATTATATACTTTAGAGATCTGATAAAGTGCTTAAGAATTTCAGAAAAGATAACCGTGGTGTTATCAGAAAGAGATATATCGATAATTTGAAATAAAGTTAAGTTGTTTGTCGCAATAAAACCTTTTTTTCTTCTAATTAGTATAGATTTTAATAATCTTGAACCCTAATTACGACTACGAGAAGCTACTCTAAGAAATGATGGCATAAGGGAAGGGAGCTAAGGAAGATGTTGATGAAGAATCAGTGAAGATGGATGGAATGACTGTTTGTGAAGATTTCGAATAACAGCTCATGGAAGCCATCATTCAAGAAGCTCAAGATGATAACATTGTTATACTCACTAATCCAGTAGATGATGATAAGATGAAAAATGGAATTGGAAAAGCATGCCCATATGAGCAAATATAATTAATTCTACAAAAATCTTTGAATGTGAAGACAATCAAGTTGAAGATGATGAACATGCCAGAAGAATGAGAAAACATTTCAATGAAAATTTGAGAAGAAGACTTGCAAATGGCGATGAGTTGACAGCTGAAGAACTTGCTTTACTAGAGTAACTTGAAAACGAAAGACTCTAAGAACTAGAAAAGCTTATTTAATATATGCTCGCAAAAACCAATGGAGATTACAATAAACTCACTGACCAAGATAAATTGACTTTAATTGGTTATCAAAAGGAGAAATATCACATTACAATGCTTGAAATATTTTCAGATCCAAAGAAAATGAAATGAAAATCGATGAACTGAACGAGGAATTAAAGAGGTTGGAATTGGAAGAATTAAGACTTAAGCAAAAGCTCTTTGGTCTCTCTGATGAAGAACTAGACAGACTTTAACAAAGAAAATAATTATTCTACATAGTTTTTTAGAGGTTAGACAAAATGATGAAAAGAATTGCAGAGCTTGAAAGCAAAGGGTGGGACAACTTGAAGAATGAAGAGAAATTCGAATTACTAGGTCTTAAGAAATCATGTCTAAACATTGAGCTTGATAGGATAAATAGAAAATAACCTCCTCTAATATAATTCAACAATAAAGTTAAATTATAAAATTTAAATGTATATCAGTTGAACTTAATCTAATTTTTACTGAATTTTATATTGAAAATATTTTAAAGTGGTTTTTATCTAAATTTTATATGATAGCAATATTTGTTTGAAGATCTTTTGCGTATTGATGAAATTGAAGAAGAATTGAAACGTCTTGAACTGGAGGAACTTCTCTTAAAATAGAAATTAGGTCTGCTAACTGATGCTGAAAAATTGAGACTAGAACAATTGCAAAAATACTTCGACTAGCTTGAAAGAGATAGAGAAATGTCTGAATTAGAGGCACTCAGAAAGAAGTTGCTTGATGGAACTATCACAGAAGAAGAACTCAGGAGACTTTATATAATAATATGTAAGGATAATTAATTAGACAATTTATATAAATCTATAATATTCTTTAATGATTTAATTTCAAATATATATAATATTTGTTAATAATTGGACTTAGAGAACTAGAAGCTAAATATGGCTTGGAACAAATCAAGAATCCCTTCGAAGAGTAAATTCAAATGAATGAAGAATTTGACTAAAATATGCATTAAATAAATAAAATTGGTACATAATATGATTAATTTCTTTATAATAAAAATCTTATATTTTGTATATGCAAGATGACGATGATGATATTTTACACAGTAGAATTACTGATGAATGATATTTTAGTCTATTTTCAATGTAGAAGTTATGAATAATCCAAATCAAAGCCATATAAAAACTTAATTCATTAATTTTTACACAAAAATAGTATTTCAGATTCATTTAACAACTTAAATGACAGTCAAGCTAATCTAACTCCAGAAGAAAGAGAAAAGCTTAGATTATAACAAGAAGAGCAAGATAGGTTAGATTAAGAAGCTAGAGAAAGCAATTTATTAAAATCTTGATGATGAGGAAAACGGACTGAGAGTAGGGGCTGGTGTTGATGAAGATATGGTCTTCGGCAGAGATGATCACTATAAATTAAAAACAGTTCTTATGAGTGTTAATAAATGAAGTTTTACAACTGAAAATTTGACAAGATTCTCAGAGAATAGGGGTATTAACAGAGTGAAACGCAGATAAGCTCCACAGTATTATTCAGAAAATGATCTTTAAGAAGTCAAAGAAGGAGATTTCTCAGAGGGTGACTCAGTCAGTGGAAGATCTGCTTTTTATAATAGTATATGTAAATTTCGTTAAGTCGAAGAACTCCTGGAAGAGGTTACCTTTCTCACAATCAAATAAATGTCAACGAGTTATTATCAAAGTACTTAATTTTTATGTTTAAAAAAATTTCAATTATTATGACTAGATTAAGGGATTTCATACAACTAAATAATTCACATACATTCAACAAAATCAAAATCCTTAGTAGCATACATCAAACAATCAAATAAATAGTTTGATAGATAGACGATCCTCAATTATAGGTGGTTTATCAAACATGGATGATGAGTAAAATGATAGTATCACTGGCAACAATAGTCAACTAGCCACTAATAGAATAAATAATAATAATAACATTAATAACACAAATGATAAAAATAGGGAGATTACATTAAATGCAGACACTATTGACATGAATTTTTATTTAATTAAAAAATATTTAAAGTTAATTGAATTTAATTATTAATAAAAATGAATTCATAGAGAAAGAGGATGATTATTCATAGGAAGTTAAGCAAAAGTATAGCTAGTTATAGAATTTTACTTTGATATAAATTTAATTTACATGATTAGATTTGAATTCTATAGTAGCTTAAAATATATTAAAAATATCAGCCATTTTATCTGAAGATCCGAGATAAATCACAACAAACCAGTTATTATATACATTTTAATAATACAAAGACATTATTTTATATTTTCCAGCTGTTGTAGTTCTTATAGAATCTAACTGCCAGATCACTACCCGATTCAAAGGTACCCAAATAGTAATTCAATTTACTCTCTAGCATTTTACAGTCTCTCACTTAAAACCCTATAGGTGCATTATTTAACATATTATTATCATCTTTGATTATTCTTTTTGTATTGAATCTCTAAGCATAGGCACTCCATATTGTATCATAATGATTTATTTAATATAGTTGTTTGTTAAATATTTTCAGTTCTCTCTTGACTAAATCAGGAATCTGCGAGTTATTTAGTTTCACTACTATGAATGTGAGATGCTCTGAATTGCCATTTTCTCTGTAAATTTTCTAATCTAAATACACTCAGAAAAATACTATGCAAATTTATCTTTCTAATTACTGTAGGAGATTTTGAGTACTTTTTCGGCGAGAAAAGACAATTTTTAACTCTCAAAATAGGGTTTGTCTTTGAATTACTTTGCTTTGGGTAATTGAGGGATAAAATTCGCTATGAAATTTTCTAGATTCAAGTCTAAGTAAATAAATTAATGGACTATTGATAGTTTTTAATATATTATTTAAATTATATTAATTTAAAAAAGTCTGGTGGACAACAGCAAATAGAAATGGAGTCATCTTGAGTTTTACATCCTAATTAATCTATTGATGGAAAAATAAAATTTTTAAATATTATTATTATCTTAGTTGACTTTATATGAACTGATATTATTTGAATCGATCACAAATTATCTGCATGATGGGCAATTTTTTCAAAAACATTATCAATTGTCTGAACAGATTTTCATTAAAGATTTGTTTAAATTTCAACTAATTCTAATATTTATTATGTATTCCAAACACTTTTTGCAGATAGAATGTCCACATTTAAGTAAATAAGGTACATTCAGGCCTCCTGTTTCATACTCTTCTTAATTAAATTTAATCAAAGAATGTATATTGTTTTGTAGAAGTATAAATATAATATAAATAATTAAATAAATAAAACAAGAAAAATGCAAGCAATAAGATCTCTTGAATGCCAAGTTTGTTAAGAAGAGTATAAATTTAATCATACTATATTTTGGAATACTACATTACTATGAACACAAAGGAATTCAAAAATTGCCCATTAATACTGGTTACTATTATGTATATTAACTAAGAGATCATTGAATTGATTCCATCAAGACCAACATAAATTATTTATTCGATTATCATTTTAAGAGGTAATTTGCAGCTATGGCCGATTTAGATTAAATTATTATCAAATTGATTAACTATAATTTGAGAAAGAACTTGCTATCTATGACATGATTATGATAAATATAGTCCCTTGAAATTTATAATAGAGATTCAACTCTCAATTTAATTAGAATAGAGAATGCACTATTATACAATATTTAATTAACATTTATCAATAAAATGGCTGATGTGATAAATTTCTTAAAGGGAAAACCATTCAAATAAACTTATATATTGAGGAATATTCTCAATAATTCTACACTTTTTAGCTAAATTCATTAAAATTGTAATAGTTTACACATCGAGATAGATCATCGCACAAATAATTAGCATAGAGGGAGAAAACATGAATTATCTTCAATTCGCTAATTTCTAAGAAAATATTGAGAGACCTTACAATTTCGGCGAAGCTATTTCCAAAATCAAAATTTAAAATAAAATTTATTAATTTAAAATATTATTTAGCATTAATGTATTCCAATAAAATATTAAATAATTATATCAAACTGATATTTATTAAAGTTTTTTTTTATAATTTCAGATAACATTATAATTTTTTAAAATAGTCACTTATTTTATTTAAGCTAAAAATTATATTATAATTGCTGTTTTCCATAAAATATGCTATTTTTTATTTATTTAATTTTAAATTTTTTTTATAATTCTAATAATGATGAAATTAGCAGCTTTTAAGATTGATATTAAAACCAAGAAGTTATTTGAAACATGAAGAAACTGTAATTTAATGATTTAATTTCAGTGCAACAAATATTCTATATTCATATTAATTTCTAAAAACAATTTAAAAGAAATTTTCTCTCACTAATTCTTAATTATTCTTTAAGATTGATATATTTTTAAACTATAGAAATAAGAAGAAGAAGCAAAAGAAGATGTGGTTTTTAATAATAAAATATTTTATCAATAAATAACTGGCAAAGAAAGGTGGAAAGATGACTAGTGGTATGAATAATTATACTTTTTATAATGATAAAACTGGGGTAATTAAGGAATGAGAGATAATTATGTTTTTAATATGGAAAGGGAAGTACAAACAAGAAGTATCCACTAACTGGAGTTAAGAAACTCACTGATACTTAGTAAAAATTCAATAATGCTTAAGGTCAATTAACCGGCAGAGACAGAAATATAAGGTATATGCTATCTAGGTATTATAATGAAAATTCAAAGAGTGCCTATAGTGCAAGCAGAAGTGAAAATTATGATGTAGTTAAAATTGTAGATAATGGAAAAGGCAAGAAAGGGAAAGGTTAAAAGAAGGGCAAATCACCTAAGAAACAACAAAGACTAGGAAGTGAAGTATATTTATTTACACAAAAATGTTTCTTAAAATGAAGCTGTGGACGACAAGGGAGCTATGTTTCAAAGAAGAAACAAGTTCAATGACTACCAAGGTAACTCTTCTACCAATGGAGGACCCATGCAAAACGGTTTCATGAACAGAGGTGGTAACGGCGGAATGAACGATGACCTTGATCATAGTGAAAGTGAAGAGGGAAACAACCAGGATATTCCAAACTTTCAAGGCAATGATTTCATGTTCAAAAAGAGAGGGGCTGTTGACAGCTAAAATAAAGGCAATAGTAATGGAATGAACTCTAAGCTTGGTAAGTCTGCTGCTACAAAATGTATTTCAAAGAAAGGTGGTAATGCCTAAAACAAAAGAGAAAGAGCAAGTGGAGATGAGCTAAACATTGAAGATTTGGAAGCATAGTCTGTTTAAATGAAGACCGGTAAGAAGGGCCAGCAATTACAAAATACATTTGCTTATCTTTATTGATGATAAAAATTTAGTTTTTAATCCTCAAACAAGAAGGGTAATTAAGGATAATACAGAGGAAGTTCAGCTGAAAGTTCTCATGACCATTATTAATAAATTTAAAATTTAAGTGATAACCAGAATGACTTAGATAGATCTACACGAATTATATTCCAGAGCAAATCAGGCAACAACCTTAATAACAGTTCTTCAAAGCCACCCTTGAGTGGAAGGCGTCAAAAACGTGGAAGCGATGACGAGGAAGAAAAAGTAAATAGTAATCTCTATGGAAACCCATACAACATCAATGGTAGAGTTCATCCAGGTGTTAGTAATCAAATTAGACATTAAAATGCTGACAATATAAAATTTGAAATCGATAAGTTCAGATGAGAGTGATGCAGATATCTTTGGAGGATCAAAGAACAGAGGAGGAGCAAATGGGCAGAGTATAGAAATTGGTTAGTTTAACTCAGTGAATGGAGGTGGAAGAATGAATAATTAAAATCATAAAGCAAGTGGTTCTAAGAACAGAGGTGGCATGAAATCAGTAATTCATACCAATTTATATCTTTGAGGGTGACTATATCGTAGGACCAGAGTCTAATAATGGCTTAAATTATTAGATCTTATTTAAAGTTAAGTTGAAGAGAAAAATCAGAAAAGCTGGTTAAAGTCATAATGTTAGAAATTCTCAATAACTAAGATACCAAGAATTACAAAAAGAGAGATTGATTAAACTAAATAATTCATGTCTCCAAATCCCAATCTTGTTAGAGTAAATTTAATTTAAATATATATTATGCAAATGCCCAGAGAAATTCAATGGGAGGTTCAAAGTATAGTGAAGTTGCAAATGTTTATTCTAAGAATGCTATGCCAAATCATAATAACAACGGTAGAGGTTCTTCAAATGGCAACTCAAGAAGTAGAATAGAAATTTAAAATAATTCTTGAATTTGATTTTGAATATTAATTTTTTGAAAATATAACCGAAACCAGTTCCTTTACCAACTTTTTAATTTGATTATATTAACCTTCTACAGTAAAATGCTTAACAAAAAAATTAAGAAATTTACTAATTATAGATTCAATTTTCACTAAATTTGAGTACTTAAGGTTATCAAACTTTAGATTTATGAAAATAATACTAAAATCTATATGTTTCTTATTCTTTTCTTATTATAGTACATTCCTATCATTGATTCATTAATGAACAGTATAATTTATAGCATATACTTATGTGATGAAAATGATAAATGGAGAGACTATCGGCCAGATATAGATGCACCTAAAGCCAGTCAATGCTCTGAAGATTAGTTTGATTTGTTAGATTCAGAAAGCGATCATAGTTTATTTTCCAAAGATTTTAACAATAATAATGATAAATCAACTATAGATAATTAACTAATTACAGAATTGCTTTAAGTCAAAAGCTAGTTAGAGGAGCTGAAAGATCTGAAAGTTTTTCAAGATAGTCATTTTTAATACTTAAATTTATGAGAAATCATTATATTTTATATGTTCTGAAAGGCAAGAGCTTGGAGTTTATTATTACAAAGTCAAGTGAAGTGGCTTACGAATACATAGCTCAATAATTGCATAAGTTATTGTTCCTATGTGTATTATATAAATATTTGAATTAAATCTCATGTCTTTTTTCAAAGAGTTTGACAGAGTGCTAGAAATTAAAAACTACTTCTTGAATGAAAACTTAGTTAAAGCTATTGCTTGCACAATAGTATTGTTTGAACATATATAAATTAATTATAAATAATTTGTAAATAGGAAGTGATTAAGACATCTAACTCAATTTAATTTTTTAATTTTTGCAGTAAAAATAATAAATTTAGATGATAATTTGATTTATCAAATCAATTTAAGGAAAATATTTGTTTTAAAAACATTATGAGATAGATAAGAAATTTAATTCATTGAAATTTAATTGCATTAGTTTTGAATATGAAAGAAATTTGTACAATTTAATAGTTTATAAATTTAATTTAAACTTTTTAATAGAATTACTCTTCTGTAATTTAAGATTTATATGCTTTAATTTTATGACTGATCTTGAAGGCATAATATTTGAAGACAATTAAATTCATGATTATTTAATAACTATCTATATATATTTTTCATTTTAATTAAAGAAAAACGAATGCTTTTGGCACTTTATTAATTGAAAAACTTCAAAATATTTGATTATAGAAGAAACCATTTGCAATAAGAGTTTATTTATACTTTTCAGTAGCAAGCACTTATCAAGCAACTATATATTAATAATAAGTCTAAATTATAATTGAATGTTATTTGTAAATGCTTTGTTAGGATCTTCTCAGTAAGTTACAAGAATTTTTGATAAGTTTATATATAGTCCTAAAGAATCTCTCAATCCTTAATTTAGTAATTATGGTATTCTCTAAATATGTTTAAAATTAAAAGAAAGTTAAGCAAAATTTACTATGATTATGTAAATAGAATTTAATTATATCAAAATTAAGTAGTGCTTACTTTTTAGTTTTAAGTAAATTTTATTCAATTTAATTATTTGTGTTCAATTCAAAATGATTTCATATAAATCTATTAAAATTATTTAAAATTCTTTAAATTAATTAAATTTAAATTAAGTATTGATAAAATAACCCCGCCCCCCCCCACAAAATTACTTATTTAAGAGAACTAACTTCTTTGGTTTTATTATATGTATATAGTGAATATATTTAATAATCTTCAATCACTTATAAGAAATACTGTCTCTAATCTTATAGATTATTCGCAGTTTATAACGTCATTCATTCATTTAATATGTAATAGTCTAATTTTTAAGTTCAAGGCTCTTCGAAGTCATCAACAAAAAGATTGTTCTTCTGATTTTACAATAAATTATTTCCAAGGAGACTTTGGCCTGGGACGTGTTGAGATTAGCCGCCACCGAGTTGAGATGAAGAGCCGTGCTTATTGAATTTCTATGCGGAATTATTTAAAGAGGCTTTGTTTTTATGATCTCGCTCTCTACTTCTTGAGTTTTTTTTCGTAAAATATAGTAAATTTTCAAACATTAAAGCTTTGCAGATGGATGCTAAACCTAAAATACTATGATGATTATAAAATATTACTTTTGGTAAGGTTTATAAAGGAGGATTATATGATTAATGATCACTTACTCTAAAATGGATATTAATTATTTGGAGACCATTCTCTGAATCTGGCTACAAGATATTCAGCATAGGGTGAATCATAATCAAGCCAGTAATTGATTTCTTTCTTCACAGTTTCCTTCTTTACCTTCTTCTTTTTCTTCAACTGAGCTTTGCCAGCTTCTAAATCGTTTTCATTGGCAAAAAGTGCTCCCTCGGCTTCTCTCTTCATTTTCCTCAATCTCTCTTGGGTATAACAACATGAATGATTGAGGTTTATTTTTCTCTTTTTGGCAAGAATATTACTATTATTTTCTCTATCAGATTCGATGTCTTCAAGAATCTAACGTTCTCTTTGCATCAATAGGTACATATCATCATCATCGCCGTTTTGAGAAGCCCTTTTCTGGCCATTAAATGGTCTCTTCTTGATTGATGAATGATTAGACTCTCTTTCCTTATAACAAACCTAATAAATATTATTTAATAAGAAATCATCCTCATCAGAATCATTTCCATTGACGGATCTAGCATTCATGCCATAAAAATATACATAAATTCATATATCACTCTCGAGTGGATTTGAGTACTTTGTAGCTCTGAGTTATCTCTCATTTTCGCTCATATCTGAATAAGTTCCGTATCCAGTATTTTAATATATATTATACAATAAATATTAACAGTGATTTGCTCTTTCCTAAGCCAGATCTATAAATGTAAAAATACTTGAGAGATTAAATTAGATGGTTATCACCTCTAAGATTTCTCTTCTAGAACATAACTTGTCCACCATCGTTTTCCTCTTCAGAGTCCATTCTTTCAGCTAAAATATTAGATGGTTGTAGAAATTTATAATCATTCAGAACAATAACGATTTAGCAACTTTCTTTGAGCCAATTGACTGTCCATTTTTATTTGTAGCAGCAGATTTAAGTATAGTAATAAAATAAAAAATATGACCAATCTAAAACAGCTTCATCACTCTCAGTATGTGAATCTAATCCTTCACTACTTATTAAGATTCTAAAATCAATTAGAGGCTATATTAGCTTTTCCATAACCTTTGTTATTCTTGGTTGAACCATAGCCACCACCTATAGAGCCCATGCCATTAGAAGCATTAAACCTATTATTTGATGCACCTCTACTTCTGCAAATATTCTCTTACTATAATTACTCTTTGATTCTTCATCAAGAAAATCAGGAATATTTCTGTCTTTTTAGACAAATTGTTTAAGTAAAATTAAAATACAATAATTATGAATCTTTCCATATTGGGAATTTATATCAAATCTTGATTCTCTCATTCATATAAAAAAAATGTACTATACCTTTCAAGATTTTAATAATAAACCAGTTCTATCTTGTGGCACCAAAACCATTGAATGAGAACATATTCGATTGATTATCAGCAGCTGATTGTTACATTCTGGCACCTGGAGTTTGTTAAACCTTAATTATATTATAAATACTTTTATTTGTTATATTTTGGAGTTAATTCATAAGTTTGCATGGTGTTTTATTGGAAGGTATTCATTGTAGTCCTGAATGAATTATCTGACATCATTCTGCTCTGTGGCCCTCCATTCAAAACCCCAAAACCCCTTAATGAGGTTTATAAGTGCTTTGATTTGTAGGGAATTTGTTAGGGGTTGGGGTTATTAATAGGTTTTAATGTGAAATTTATAGTAAATGTATTTAATTTAATCACTCAAAATGCACTTTTGGATCATGTGGGAGAGGTCTGTAGTTTATCTTACTTAACCACAACTCTATCTGCTCTATTGATATGTCTGATCTTGAGTTTAGTTTTATTATTATTGATTCTGCCATATGTTTTATTGATTGAGATACTCTGGTTTTGTCTATAAACTACTTTATTCTTTACTTAGCATCTTTCTCACACCTTGTAGAGTAGTAATCTTTGCGAGGCATATCGCACTCTATTATTATTGCTGCTAAAGCCCACACATCCCACTAAAAGTCACCATCTCTCCAGTCATCTCTTTCAGGATAATAGCCTGGAGTTCCCATAACACTTCCTAGCCTTGATACTTCTACCCTAAATGCTCTGTTGAAGTCAATAATTGTCACTCTTACAGGTGAGAAGTTTATCATAATATTCTCAGGTTTCAAATCTCTATGAACAAAGCCTAACTTATGTAGCTCTTTTATACCTTGTAAGGTTTAAGTTGCAATAAAAGCAAGCTACTTATGATTCCTTTGATCAGTAAAAAAATCTCTGAGGGTCATTCATAGAGTCGAAGTCTGAAAGCAACATGATCCTTGGCAAGGAGAACAGCATCTAGCTTGATTAAGTAACTACACTCTTTAAACTTTGCTTGAATGAGTACTTGATACTCATTTGTGAACTCCATCTAATATTTATCATCACTTGAGAGATAGTTGAAGGGATACACCTTGTATGCATACTGATGATCACTGATAACTTTCTTATCAAAGGAGTCTTCTAATATAAGGTAGCTTTAAAGTGAAGTGTCTAGGTCAACTTAGGCAAGAACAGGAATCTTTTTATATTGAATTTTAATCATAATCTTTGTGATTTCAGATGCTAGTAGGTTGCGTGATTACCTCACATGTTCTGATTCACTAGCTTGTCCGAGCTCTACCGTTTTCGAAGATTCTCTTGCTTTTCTTTTGTTAAGTAGCTTCAATTCATCTTCATGCTTTTCAATCTCTAAATCTTTCTTGTGAGCTTTTAAAAGATGCTTCCTTAAATCTCTAGTATGAGCATACTGCATATGGCACTCGAAGCAATCATACTTTCCGTCGATTTTATCGTGCTTTAAGTATACTGTTGGCTTGGCTTCTCTAATGCTCTTTCATATGCCTATACCAACTAGATTTATGAGCGAAGTCTCTCCCACACTTCTCACAAAAGTATACTTCTACTTCTTCAGTTTGTATAGGAATTTCATTAATACATTTCTCCTCCTCTCTGTCTCCCACACACTTTTTTGCCATTCATTTTCTATTATTAATTTCTATTTTAATAACAGAGACCTCAAGTGATAGCTCTGATAGTTCTTTTTGAGATTCATCTCACAGCTATCACACTTTTTATTGACGCCAAAGGTAAGTCTCATTTAGTTTGATGGAAGTGTTGTTGTTTTTCTTAAAATGTAAGCGCTAATATTTAAATTTGAATTTAAAATTATAAAACTTCCTCTATAACTGAAAGTTATATGAGAGCTTTCCAAGCCTACAAGTTTCAAGGGAAGTTCTTAGAGTTTAAGAGAAGAATTATGAGTATTAAGAGACGATCCAGCTCTAAATATGGGTGAGGAAGTAACCATTTTTACTTTCAATAATAAGCTTG